>KZ061939.1:0-17583 GCA_002091835.1 Anopheles maculatus | reverse complement strand
CGATCGTCGTTGGTTAGCTTTACTTAAACCTGTGTGGCTCACACGCGGCACTGTATGAAGCAATGTAAGCGCTCGCTCGTTGGAGTGTCTTTGTGTCCTGATGGCCCGTGACAGGTCGATCGACCAAGTGCGTGTGTGTCATCAAGCGTGAAAGTCAACCGGCTACGGTGGTGTGTCACTGGGGAAGCGTGTCAGTTTTGCTTCTTCTTTACAGCTCCAATCATGCAATCCCCAAACACAATCATCCAACGTCTGTCTGGGCTTAGCAACTGTTGCTCGGGAGATATCCAAAGAAGAAGAAAAAAAAATCTGCTGAGCTTTGCTATCACACCACACTCTCGCGCTCTCTTATGCTTCAGTTTTGCAGAGCGAAAAAGTAATTGCATTCTCTCAACACACAAACGCAACTATCGGCCGAACGCCGAAGAAGTGCATTGGAAAACGTTGGCTTTGCTTGGTTGGAATGGTGAATATTCTTTCGTGTGCTGGTTGGATTTTTCTCCACCATACTCTAAGAGCGCTTTCATTCAAACACCACTTGGATCGGTGAGAGGGACAGAAGAGCAATGGCGGCAGCAGGAAGTGTGCGGGCTAGTAGCCTTCTCGTGTTTCTTGGCGTACGCCAAGCTCCGTGACCACACCGGCACAAACGAACGAACGCACACACAGAGCGCCCCCCGGTACACAGAGTAAACCTGCACTCGGCTCGAGCCTGCCGGGCGGCGGCGGCGGCGGCCTTTGGTTCAGTTTTCTCTCGGAGCCGGATGGTGCAGCATCGTGTTGTGTCCGTCGCTGCGTCGCGTGTGTATGTTGGCGGGTGTTTGGTTCAGTTTTCGACCGATCAATGGCTGAAATGGTGACCGCGTGTACGGTGTGTAGTAGTAGCACCAAGAAACCCCGATGAGGCGGAACGTACCAGCAGCACCAGTCCCCCCTAGAAGGTTGCTGAAAAGTTGAATTAAATAAAGTGTCCAAAAAAGTGGTCCAAGGTTTTTGGAAATTTTCTTCCATTCTGCAACGCGGGCGACAAAGGCCTGCGGTGTGGTGCCCGTGTTTGAGTGGTAAAACAAGTGCAGTAATACACTGACATTATGAGATGCGAAGAGAAATAGCCCACGGTGGTTTGTTGGTGTCCCGGCGAATCTTGCTTGCAATCGCCGGCAGGGTGCATTGTGCTGAGGTGGAAAAATGCCAACGAATGTAAAGGTCATATTCGATCCTTGAGCAGTAGCAGCAAGCGACGATCGATCGACGATGGTTGCAGAAAGTGCAGCAAGTGCATTTTACATTCACTCCATCAGTGTACTGTGTGTGTGTGTGTTTATATGTGTTTTGTTTTGTTGTGTTTGTGAATATCGAGATAAATGAGCCAAATATTGGGTGATTTTCTACCAGCATTCCTTCGTTCCACTCCATGCCTGCTGAAAAAAAAACATTTAACTATTATTGTGTGTTTTGGTAATGTTAACCGATCGAGGATCTTGTGCCTCGGTCGCCGCCACCACGGCCACCAATCACCAACACTATCCGCAGAAGAAAAAAAAAACCCGAAAAGAAAGCGGCCTTGCCAAAAGCCGCCACATAATTAAAACTAAGCTTAACATTAAACGTGACGTGTGTTGCTTGAACCGTTTTCCTAGGTGTGGGCAGCTAAAGGGAAAACGTACCCAGTACTTTAATGTTTTTAAAATTTCGTGCAAACCCGTAATGAGCCATCATCGTACAGGCCATCCAAAACACAGCGCGCACCTAGGAGAGCAGATCGTTATGAGCTCCGGGTGCTCTGCTAGTAATTAATTTGCCAGCCTCGGAAGCTGATCACTTTCGGATCGGGCGGTAGGTTTATGCTGCAGCTTAGTAAGGGGTTGTAATTAATCCTGTAAAAGCTGTTTTGTTTTGTTGCTGTGTGCCGATATTTTATTACGCAGAAGAAAATGCATACGAAGTTTGGCATTTAGTTTCATTGCGCAATGGGCTTGTGCGGAGTTAAATTGAGTCCTTAGTGACGTTTTAACTAGACAGCTTTGGATAACGTCACATTTATACTGGGAAATGGACATCCCAATTCGCACATTCGGTTGGAACTCTCTCTCTCTCTCTCCTTCTCTTGCTTGCTTACCGGTGAGGCATGAATTTAAGAGCACTTTTTTGATAAGATCTTGATCTTCAATTATACCCGCTTATTGTCGCTTTCGAAAGATTACTGCAATTCAACGTAATAAAACGCAAGAAAATGGTGCACCCCAATCGGAACGAAACTGGAACAATTCTCATCGATTCTTCCCGGTTGACCACAACTTCTTGTGAAACTGAACAGCCACAGTACAGCAACAACAGCTCGGTGTCTGCTCAATATTGGGAGGACTTTCATTTTATGGTTTTTGCTGCAAACCATTTTCTTATTATTAATCGCAAAACGGACAGAGCTATGTACAATGCTTCAGCGCCACCGTGCTGTACGCGGTTTCCCATGGGTTGTGTTTATCATCTACATTTGCAGCGGAAAAGTATTCCATTGCAGGAAAACAATCGGTACGAGTATTTTAAGCATATTTGAAAACCGCCTAACTGCTGGTTTAATTACTTTATCAGTGGATAATTAGACCTGTTTTTCTTTTTTTTTTCGCTTATGCTAATAAAATATTTACACCGTACTTGGGTACAATGCGGATGAAAGCTGGTACTGGTTTGGCGCTTTGTGCACGAGAACGATGCAGGCCGTCGTTCATACAATGCAGTTGGCAATAAATCTGGGTGGCGTTCTGTGGAGGTTTTGGTTGCTGCAGTGAACTTGATTGAGGGCATTTGCAGTCCAGTTACATTAACGTGTATGAAGAACAATTATCGATATTATTCGGAAAGCTTTTCTTTAACTTTTAATGAATGCTGGGAGTTTTGAACAAATATGTTATATGATGTGTGGTACGTACCATCAACAAAAGAAGCAGAAAGAGCTGTATGATGACGCAATTCCGACCAGTCGATGAATGAATATATGTATTAGCCAAGAACCAGTTTGTGTCGGGGTCCTGCCATCCTGCACTCCCTGCGCTCAGCTACAAGTTAAAGATAGTTTGCAGCATTGTTACACCCGTTCCCGGTTCGAAGCTTAGTTAGTTCAATCATGTGTGAAGCTTTCTAAAGCTGCTCCGACACCCACCATTGTTTCTTCAATACCCACCTCCACTAAACCGCAACACCGACACCATTAAAGTTCAAGTTCTGCTTATTCGCATGACAATTACAACTTAATTCCGCAAATTCCAGCGTAGCGAAGATATATTCAGGAAGTTAGAAAGCGTCCTCCAAAAGCACACAGCCCGATCGTACAGAAAGTCAGCGCGAGTCTGACGTGGGAGTGTTTCATTCCAAAACCGGTGACCTCCGGACGAAGATATGTGGGCTTTTGTTTTCCATACTCCACACACACGCGGAACTATTATGTACTTTTGACGCCTTTTGTGCATTCAATGTGTGTGTGTGTGTGTGTGTTTCGAAGGCTAACTTTCGACACGATCCATCTTGTACATCGATCTCTAACGACTTGTGTAGGAGCATCAGAAAAGTATGGTCTACGGTGTTTGTTTGATTGGAATTCATCTCCATACGCTACAACAGCTCCCAGTCCAGATGGATGACGTTTAGAGCTGCGAAAGAGGCAGAACAGCAGGAAGCTTGTTTCCCTGTGGACGCGCGGACTCGACGCTCTCTCGGGAGGCTCTGTACACCTGAAACTACGACAACAACTTGTCGATGGAGATAGCACAACGACACAACACTGGTCGAATGCTGCTGCAACCATACTGTAACCATTTTTCATGCATCGGCGAGTTTGATCTCAATATGCATACCACCATCCGTCCGGCTCTAGCGTCCGTCATCAGCTGATGCATGAAGTTGGCCTACCGGTAGAAGAGATGAGGTACACCGAACGCATCCAATTTCTCACATTTATCGTTGTGGTACGGCTTTGCTGCGCACCGTTGCACATCTGGCCGGAACCAACTGGTGCAGTGTCACTCGTAACGTAACGACAAATTTATAAGACACTTGTTGAGACAAATCGCGTGCCCTGCTTTACATGGTAAACTGTGCTTGATGGTTTGATGGTATACAGATTTGTATCATTAGAAATGATTTATTAATGTGGAAATTTCTAGTAATTAGATGCAAACGTCAAATTTGTCTACCTACGAAAGTTACCTACGATTTTCATGGGAGTTTTAGGATTTGTTTTTTACAAAACGTATAAATGCTTTAAAAAATACACCAATTTTAGACTCGTTGCGATATTATTGGGGGTTATTCCACATCTCCTGTCTTAATGAAGAGCCTATGCATCTTCGTTGTTTAAAATCCGTTAAAATACTAGGACAGAAGTGACAATAAGCCGCTTCTAACATGGAGAACAGACGCTGATTGTCTTGCTCCTCTCAATACTTCCATATCCGCCCAAGAAGTTTAGGTGTCCCCGTACACCCAAGCCCAACTATTTGAAGAGACATATTACCATCCTGTTCACCTGTAGACGTATTAAGAAGGGGTAGAATATAGAGTCTCTATTATGCTTCGATAGGATTTGGATTGATACCGATCAGCCATCCAAATGTCTTTTGTATCAAGTCTACGAGTACTAACAAAGTACAGAAAAAAGTGTCACAGCGCTACCTGTTGATTTGATGCTAAAAGATGTCCGAAAACAGTCAAGGAAATACCTATTCACTGGTTATAGTCTGTTAAAGAGATTAATGTCTATTTGGGTAAAAGTTTGGACTGTTTTGTAGAACTGTAAAATTCAGTTAAATCAATGAAGAAAACGAAAGTTTATCGCCTGTTGTTAATATCGTAGAGTAGCCCAGATGGTAGTGGATCAAGTCTTCGCACGATAGTACTGCTGTCCGGACCCCGTACGCATCACTGAGTATCCACAAATAAACTAGGACTAAACTTTGTTAAGGGACCCAAAAATGACAGATCAAGAACTCGTGAGGTTGCAGAGCCAAAGAAGAAGGCCACTCAATATGAGAAACTGGGCCGTGAGTTGTCGATCGACGAGGCTCCCGACTAACCTCAGCACCAAAGAATAGTATTCAACCTCTATCGCAAACCTCTATCAAAATATTTTTGATCCAAGATACAGTATTAACTGATAAGTTAAGCCCACAGAGAGATGAAAGGTACAACTTTTATTTTAAACGATCATAGCCAAGGTTCCATGTAATTTTTGATAGGCCGTTCAGGTGGCAATATTTTTGTGGAATGCTACCTAAACGTAGAATTCGAACCAAATACCGAAAACTGATTAAAATTTATCTGATGCATTATTATTTTCACTGTCGTCTAGAGCAAGGATCTCCAAACTAGTGCCCGCGGGTCGCAAACAGCCCTTGAGAGTCTCCCGTGCGGTACGCCAAGCTGTAGTTGATTGATAATTTTGTTCTCAATACTATCTCAAAATCCAAGTCACCTGTGATTGTTGTTAGGGAAATTTGCGTTCGTATTGTGTTCATTTAAAGCAATTGTTCGGTATCATTTCCATTGCATGAACCTCACTTTCATAGTTCAACCCCAATTAGGAAAGTACCCAAAGAGTGTGCTTATTGGACTATTGATAATAGTTTGTATTTAATTAGGTCCCTTTACGGATAACAATCAAATGAATGATTGATTGAATGTTCAGTTTTCTCGTTTTATCCCCTCAACCAGTAACTCTGTCTAACTTTTGATGAAGATCTGTCGACATGCGTCCGTGGTCAAACTACTCACAGAGACATGCAACTTTTAACGAGTGATGATAACAATCCAACAAAGATCTTATTTCCCTACGGAGGCCTACGATGTGTGCTGCAAACATATCCGTCTCGAAATGGCGTGATTGAAAATAGTTTTGTTTAGCTGCAATTTTCTTTCCACCGTGCGCCCCATTCATTCGCCGTTTGCTGCTTTCATTCGTCAATTTGTTTTCGCCGCCCTCGGGTAAAGAGCTTCTGCAGCTGCACTTCTTATCGGAACCAATCGGGTGGCACTTTCTGTGCTTAGGGTACGCTGCTGTACTGGAGGTACTTTCGAACAGTTCGTGTAAACGTAAAACGCGCCTCTTCAAAGCTCGGATGAGCTCCGGGCAGTAGCTGCATGTGATACGAAGATGCATGACTAAAGTGATTGGGGTGTTGTTGGTGGCCAGCCAGGCAGGAGTTCTTCGATCAGCGTTACGCGGGAACATGGATGCTGGACGGTGGAATGCTTTTGCTTTAATGTCGTGTTTCGTGCTTTCCAGCCACTTTCGTTGCCGTGAGTGTTGGTTCCTGCTGTTTAACACTTTGTCGTAGTGCTGCTTATTATTGAACGGTGTGTGAAAATGTGATTAGTGCCATCCTGAAACACCAGAAGGCACCAACCAGCAAAGTGTGAAAGAAAAAGCAAAACCCGCGTCCTCGTTATGCTCCGGAATTGTTAATTATGTCGCGCTGTCATCGGACCCAACCGGTCGATGGCAATAGACGGAAGACGGCAAACTGCAACGGTGAAATGCTGCCGCACCATCGTCACCGGGCTGAGGTCATCGGAGCGCCCGAAAGCGTACTGTTGTTGACGGTGGCTCATGAGCAGAACGAAACGAGTGCCAATCTACCGGCTGCATCGGATCGACCGATCACCAGATCACCGGGAATGCTAATCACCGTGGCCCTGTGACCAGTGGGCGTGAAGCAATCTTCACGGAGTAACGGAGGCTTCATGGCCATTGTTTTTTTTTTTTTTTTGCTGTTGCTGCTTCTTTCGTTGCGTACCTCTTCAGTGTGGCTATGAAATGGAGATGACGCTACGCGGTAGTTAAGCGCGAGAGCGAAAGTGTGGAAGAAAAGTGACGATACATGTGTGGTACAATCCGGCCTGAGAAACGCGTTTGCCAATCGGTGGTGGAGTCAATAGACGAAAAACAATCACTTGTCGACACGACGCAAACACAGTTTAAAGCGCACAATTACGAACCCGTGAATGAAGGAGGTGAAATAAATCCGGCGTCCGCAGTTCGTTCCCTTTTTTGCGAGTGTACGTACCGCGATTTGGTTTGTTTTGTTTTATTGTTCCCTCGTCAAACAAATGGAGTGTCAACAAACTATCGCATACGTAATCTAAAACCACAAAACCGGAACCGTTCAGCGATTCGGGGGAGAAACACCAGAAAAAAAAAAACACCTAAAGAAAGAAGTCACCAAACAAAAACAAAAACAACATACAAACGATTAGCGCGGAAGCGAACCGTCGTACGCACGCTTCGACAGCTGTTTAGTAAAATATTTATGTGCCAATGTTAGTAAAAGTTTTAATTTAATTCCTTCTCCTATCCCTGCGCTTGCGAGTAAAAACGCTCCGGTCAGGTTGGGTAGAGTTTTACAAGATAGGAAGTTAGGAGGTAGGGGTGGCAAGAATAGGCCAACTTGTACTTATTGTTTTACCTCAAATACATACACACACACAAAACCCCGCTCACGTCCGATCAGTCATAATGAGGAAAATGGACGTGAACAATGCAAAATATTTGCTCGATTATCTCTACTACACGAGAGATGATGAGCAGTTTCGTTTCTACAAGAAGGTAAGCAATGGTATCCGTTTTTCCGGTTTTTTTTTAGTCTTAATCACTATATTTTACACGATGTTTGTTGCTTCAAGGGTCTTTTAGATAGTGGTTTTTTGAGTGTTTGTGGCATTAGTTTCCTTCTACCATCTTGCACTTGCACGGATCTCTCTCTAGTGAAGGAGTTCTGTTACTTCATAGTTGTGCGTCGATGTTTTAAGTAATCTTTACATACTTACTTTACTTATCGGATGTTACAACTGCTTTGCGGTCTAGGGTTGATAGAACAATCCTCGTTATCGCTTACGTGATCGTCGCGCCATTGTCGGCTAATCTATTAATAATGTCCTCTGTTCGTGTGAACGGTCTAAAAGGATTTTACGGGCTAGATCGTCCTGTGCCATTCTCATGACAATAAAAGCCAACCTGGAGCCTCGCCAGTTGGTGAGATCACCGTACATTTCGTAGAGCTCGTCATCGGAAGCCAAAAATCCTTCTTAGCATCTTCCACTAGAATGCGGCTAGTTTGTACTCGCCAGTTTTGTACTGGGTCCATGTTGCAGAAGCGTATGAAAGTATTGGGACTATAAAGGTTCTATACAGTCCCAGGTTCATACAGTCCCAGATTTAACGTCTATGTTGCTGTGGATACTGATTTTTGACCTTAGATCACCTATCTGCACATCACCCCGGCGTAAATCAGTATTTATTGACGGTGCCGCTGATGTTGGTGACCATTAGTTTGGTTTTGCCTTGTTAATCTCCAACATGAGCTTCAATGTCGCCAGTTTAATACTTTGATAAGCTTCTGTCACGTAGGAGAGCCTCACACCCATGATGTCTATGTCATCAACGCATGCCAAGATCTGGAGTGACTTTTAGAAGATGGTCCACGAAGTTTTTCCTCTAATGATTTTATGTGAATTTAAGATATTCAAGACATAGCAGTTTTGAGCTATTAGTAATGTTCAATATTTACTATAACAACAGCTTTCTGGGAAGTGACCGAAGTCAGTGGTTAATGTATACTCGTTGACTACATACTGCCAGCGATTGGAGAACTCCATCAGATTATTCACGATAGCTATGATGGGAATCATAGGGGCGGCCCGGTGGTAGATGCGACAGCGGCGCCGGTCTTCACACACCAGGACCGGGGTTCAAGTCTCATCTGGGCCGTTCCCCCATAGTGAGGACTGACTATCCAACTAGGCGGTAACAATAAGTCTAGTAAGCCAAAAATGGCAGGCATAACCTAAGAGGTCGTTAGGCCAAGATAGAAGAAGAAGATGATAGGAATAGTGAAAGATCTTTGTTGTATAGAAAATTCTATCGATCGGAATACATCTGGATCTGGCTGTCTGATCGTTTTAAGCGACCCGAAGACATTCTGCTAAAACAGCGGCTCACAATCAGCTTAAAGGATGACCGGGAAGATTTATAGAACGCAAGGTGCCTCTGAGAACTTGTCACCTTCATTCAAAAGTACCATAAAAATAGCGATTTGGTATTAACTTTAACCGAGCGCTGGAAGTAATGAAACGTGTAGCAATTCGAGTGGTGCCCAAATATGGCAACCCTAAAGTGTCTCAGCTACGCCCGATCAAGACTTTCTGGGGCAATTTGAAGAGGGGAACATGTTGAAATTTCTATGTGGCCAAACCTTTTGGATGAATTGACAAAAAAACTAACTTTTCTATCAACCGAATAGTTTCTTTAAATATTTTTGTAATTCAACTTACTTAGAAGGCCGCATTACGGAGCTTTTAGTTTGAAAGTCCCTGATTTAGTGAAGAAATAATATCCGTGATCGAATTACAAGCATAACAACTCTACTCTACTCTATGTTCCATCGGCAATTATCTTCATTAGAAGTCCATTTTAAACAACCAACCACATTTTTTTAGGTACTATATGTACCAATAATATAAAATATTATTACTCGAATGAATTTATGACATCGACCAATCGACGAAAGAGAATAAATAATTTATATACCGCTTGTATAACAATTACCATTCGACCGAGTTCGTCGTTTCCACCGTCATTGAAGTCTTTTGTTTCTCTCTCTCTCTCTCTCTCTCTCTCTCTCTCAATTCACAGTCAAGATCATCAATATTTCGCGGTGTGATACTATGTCTCTGCTTGAACCTCACCTTCGCCAACGTGGTCCGGTTCCCGCGGGAACTGCAGCTGCACGGATCTGCCTTCCTAGTACCTTACGTGATACTGCTCCTTCTAGTCGGCCTTCCGGTGGTACTGCTGGAAATATCGCTGGGCCAGTTTCTTGGCCAAGGTTCGGCGCACATGTGGCGCGCTGCTCCCTTCCTGAAGGGTAAGTTGTACACTCGATCAATGTTTTACATTACATCTTCTAACATTCAAACTTACCAAACATCTCAGTTAGTGTCGCCATCTTATGTATCTTTGTTTTGTATAATAGCTTTTACCAAAACAAAATCCAAAATATCCACACCATCTACTTAGCGCCAATCATACACACTTTGTCCATGCTTTTGTGAACCATTTAGTTTTCGATCTTAATCGATTATACTTACGCAACTGCGGTTATGTACCATTCCGTTTGCTTAAAATTCGCCATCAACAGGTGCCAGCTTGGTGGGACGTATTGCTTCGTGGCTGGCGGCGATATGGACCTCGATGCAATCCGTGATTGCACTGCTCTACATCGGAATGCTAGCATTCAAATCTGTGCCATTGCGGGAGTGCTCCAAATCGGTTACGATCAACCCGCAAGCCATTTATGTGAGTCATTCCACCGTACCGGGTGGCTCTAACTAACCGATGGATGTGTCCATTTTATACACACGTTTCGCTTCTTTCGCTCTCTCTCTCTCTCTTTCAGAATGGCTACGACGTACAGCAAAGCAGTGGACAGGAATGTTTGAAGTAAGCGTTCTGGCGTGAATGGACGCCCAGACTTGCGTATTCATCGTTCGTTTGGCACAGTTTGGTACAAAAGCTTCTTTATTACTTTCACCCACAGATTAACATTTCTCCGTCCAGTGTGGAGAAGCTCGCTGTACTTTGGGTTGCTGGCGTTGAGTCTGATACTGCTGTGGGTCATATCGATGGTGTGGTAAGTATCGGTGGTGTGGCCTATTCAACAGTGACCACATTTACATATTGGTTGCTTCGTTACAGTACGCACAGCGGGAAAATCAATCGCCGATCGATTTACCTGTTCGGCTTTGTAGCGCTCGTAGTGCTAATCTTCGAAACTGGCTGGGAAGTGACGAAAGCGATCAACGAACAATACTTCCCCGATCTGTGGCCCTTCCATCCGGAATCGTTTGCGGACAGTACGGTATGGTTTAATGCGCTGGTGCAGGTGATCTACTCGCTGAACATTGGTTTCGGTGCGGTCCCGGTACTTACGGGCAAGTTCCTCTACAAAGGGGATGCGATCAAGTGAGTATTTGTAGTTCCACATGTCAACATCACACGCAGTATCACTCATCCGTTCCTTATTTCTCCTGTTTTTCAATTCAGAACCTCATTCGTGTACATGTTCTTCAACATACTCATCACGGCGATCGCGGTGTTGTTCTACGTGTTCCAGTTTAACAACAGTTTCACCGAATCACATCCCTTTTATCCCGAGCTGAGCACACTGACCGTCATTTACGATCGTGCGATCAGCGTACAGGAGTCGGACCCGACGCTTCACCGACTGATACCCGCCCTTTCGTTCACGATGATCTTCATTTCGTCGCTCGTCTCGATCGTGATCTACATTTACACCTCGACCCGGATCATCCGGAAGCATCCAAATTACACGGTGTGCCTAGCGGGGCTAGTGGTTGC
This sequence comes from Anopheles maculatus, assembly GCA_002091835.1. Classification (NCBI taxonomy): domain Eukaryota; kingdom Metazoa; phylum Arthropoda; class Insecta; order Diptera; family Culicidae; genus Anopheles; species Anopheles maculatus. The sequence goes on along the minus strand of KZ061939.1, from coordinate 6,176 downwards.
CATCGCCGGTCTGCTCTGTCCCAACTACATCTTCCCGCGCATCCTAGACACCCGCATCGTAGGTTCGCTGGCCGTGTGTGCAATGATCTTTGAGATTATCCTCATCATCTGGGTGTATGGGTCGAAGAATCTGTACACCGACCTCGAGTTCTCGCTTGGCCGACCGGTGCTGAAGGCGTGGCTGTTTATCTGGGGCTTCATTCCGGTGCTGCTGATGGCACTGCTTTGCTGGTGGTCGATCACGTATTACGATAGCGATCTGCTAATCGATTACTTCCCCAAGTGGTTACCGGTCGTGTTCAGTCTGACCGTGATCGTGCTGCTGGCGTGTGTCGAAATCAGCAAACAGGTGGACTACAACGTGTTTAGCATGATCCACGGTGCAACGAAACCCTCGAAAGATTGGGGCCCAGCCGATCCGCTGGTGCGCCACGCCTGGAAGCAGTGGAAATCCGTCTGCGAGGATACGGGCGAGCGGGACTTTACGCTACGCCGGCGCGGCACCAAAGACTACACGAACTCCATCAAAAAGGGCCAGTACACGCACTCGCACAAGTACGGTGCATCGTCAAACCGGAACCTCTCGACGGCGGGAAGCAATTCGCCCAACTACAGTGGATCCGTGTTTGGTGATTCCGCCATCGAAGAAGACATGAGTGTGGAGAAGTATCCGCACTACAACAAACACTCCTCCCAGCAGCAGCACACGACAGGAGTCCACGGAGGTTATGGATTGGATACGCCACCACCACCGTTGCCACCGCTTCCGCTTACCGAAACTACCGACGACAGCTCACCGCGCATATCGGCCAGCTCTCGCAAATCTTCCCGTGCGACCGATCACACCAAACGCACGCCAAGCGAACGAAGCCAGACAGATCTGTTGCCCAATGGGCGCAAAACATCCGACAATAGCTTCGGATCGCGCATCGACATTATGCCTACGGAGGACGAAGTACCGACCGCGTTCGCACGCAGCACCGCAATCGTGCGTAATCCACTTGCCAAAGCAGGACATCAAAACCATCAGAATCTAGCGGCGCGCCACTATCATCACCATCACCTTAGCTCCGCACCGAACGGCAACGGTGGTATGGTGCCGGTGCACAACAGCAGTAGTGCCAAACAGAACGCTGTATCGTACCATCAGGACGGGCCCAGAAATGGTGCGGACAGTGACCGGCTGCCGGGCTACAATCGGGACATTTTCATCAGCAATGGGCACGCACCGACCGGTGGTGTTGCTGGTGGTGATCATATCTGTTGGCGGAAGTTTTCGATCAACTCGGAGGAATACTCGACGGAGCTGTAAAAGGCATCCTGTTGCATCCTGTTAATGTTACTGTTACAGTGTTTTTTCGTTTGTTTGTTTGTTTTGTACGTTCCGTATTCTTTCCGTTGCATGCGTTTAACGTTCCGTTTTGTACATAGTAGACAAGTGCTAGCTAGACGGGATGAAAACAAAAGGAAAAACATAAAACACTTCGCCTACAACACCCGTACCCTTAAACCGAGGCAGTCTCGGTCGATAAATGGCCGGGTAGCGGATGGGGCGTAATGTAGGCAAGGGACTGATTTCATGTGGGCATGTGTACGTTCATAAGCGGAGAGGGATGGTTTTGCTTTGGGTAATAAGAACCGCGGAATTGGATTCGGTGTAGCACTATTTATTCGCCGCGGATGCTAAGCTAGATTAGCATGCCGCCGAGTAGCAATGTGTTTAAGCTTCCAATTCAAACTTAAACCACTACTAAACAGGCACAAAAACTGTGCGTCATCGTTACCAATGCAAGGGATTTGTGCTGAACTCTATCACAAAGTAGCGTTTCAAACTTGCGCACTGATTGTTTATGTAAAGCAACACAAGGGCATCATTTGGTGGGACTTTAATAACCGTTAGGGGAAGGGAGGGAGAGTGTTTATTAAGGGCAGCTAATGCTGATGCTGATGATGTGCAAACAAACGGGGTTAAAGTAATATAGCTGTGTTTAAGAAATGGGGGAGCAGCAGCGCCCTTAAAACTCCATTAAGGACATTCAACGCAATTTACTCACCCGCTGAAGGAGCAAACAGGTTGATAGTTGATACATTTCAGAGGGAGCATTGTACATACCGGATGGTGGACCGATCTGCGCTTGGAATCTGTGCGTAGAAGCGATAATAATAAAATGGTTACGTTAAAAATGCTTAAGTGTGTACCGTTTTCTTTCCATCAGTAAACGAACTAGATTCTATTGGTTTTTTTTAGAAATCAGATGGGGGAGTCCCTTTGCATCGACACACAACTAGGACGGCGAGGTTTGTATAAAAATGTCCAGAACTTGTCCAGAATATTTTTCACCGATTAGACAGATGATCTTAACCCCTTCTCCCCAGATGAATTCAAGCTTCTCAGCGATAAACATTGACTACCTTACAAATTTCTGCTACATTAGAAGCGTTTTACAAGACTGTTTGATGGCTTAAAATAGATCCCCTATTAGACGTCCTAGTCTTTCTCTAGGAGTGGGAAGATTTGGTAAAACATGAAGCTATTGTAATCGGCCATCAGGAAGTGATCTCCAACATCGTTTCTTGTTGAAAGATCAGATAATCGAGCTCAGCACCAACTTCATTCGCCGAGACTGGATCGCGGCGCGCACTCAATAGTCACTCACAATTTTATTGTACTGTACTCATTCTAATCGTGATTTTAAATCCTAGTTGCTTTTGAAATAAATGAGTGCTTTGGCGGTTATATGGGATTTGAAAGGGTATAGGGGTCTGTAAAGCGTTGAGCAAGTAGCAATAAATCGTTCATCTATCACTGTTTTATAGGTTATCCCAGGAAGGAATCGCATTAAAGGTTAATTCGAATTATAAAATATTTCTTGAAATTGAAATCGAGAGAGATGTGAATATAGACAGTTCAACAGAAGGAGCAAGAAAGCAGGAACATAAATTGCTTGATAATACTCAATATTTTAGTCTTATTGGTGGTTTGCTGTATGTAGCGGCTCACACAGGACCGAACATAACTCAAAAATCAAACAAACCATCGCAGTCAGTCAGATTAGCATGAAGCAAAGCGATTATTAAGGTATGCATACTGGTAAGCTGCGCCTAGGTTCTACTAAAGCAGGATTAGAACTATACGTTGATGATAATTGGACAGAAAACCATCGGAAGGAAGTCAAATTCCGGAAAACTCTAGAAAAATAAAGTCTTCACCTACCACTGTGGAATGATACAATTCCGTGACTGTTGTGCCTTCTATTTGTTCTTCTTTCGGAGCACTATAACCTTGAGTGTAGAAACGATTTAATGAAATCTTTCTCCTTATTAATCATCGGCACAGTTGCTAGTCGCTACAGAGATTCGATTCGCAGAGAGTTTTAACAACATCCAAAATGACTTTTAATTAAACTCTCAAAAAAGCTTAAAAACTCTTTAAGACTCAAATCTCCATACAGTCGTAAAACTCAAATAAAATGTTTCACTCACTCACTCTTACCACTCTTAATATGCATAACACTACTTTCTATAATTCAGTTTTACCCGCAGCTTTATAGGGCGGCCCGGTGGTGATGCGACAGCGGCGCCGGTCTTCACACGGCAGGACCGGGGTTCAAGTCTCATCTGGGCCGTTCCCCCATAGTGAGGATTGACTAACCAACTATGTGGTATCAATTAGTCTAGTAAGCCAGAAATGGCAGGCATGACCTTAAGAGGTCGTTAGGCCAAGAAAGAAGAAGAAAGAAGAAGACACTTGCCCTCAGCACGAATTTCAATCGCCGAAATTCTATCCACGCTGACTTCAACATTTTACCCTTTAAACACAAAAATTCATTTATTTCAATAGCTGCTACGATTCAAAATCACAATAGAATGCGTACTGTTCATAGAAAGGTGAGTGATTGTTGAGTGTCCGTAGCGATCGAATTTCAACGAACGAAATTGGCGCTGAGTCCGATTGTTTGCCCGTGTGAAATGTGGCCGACTTAATAAACTTTAAGTACGCACGAACACAAATACTTGTTAAACTGAGCAACTGCTTTTATCTCATTTATTTAATCGATGCGTGCACCGCGCAGTCTGGATATAGAGTGTCCAAGCAAACGGCACGATCCTTTGCGACGAGATTGGCACCACTCACAGCTCGTCAACTGCAGTAAGAGTGACTTGCTGCAGAGAGGGTGCGTGAGTCGCATCCGCTCCAACAACACACTTGACATATGAAATGTTTAAAATTAACCTTTTTTTAATGCACACGTTAATACTTTACTTTAGAAAATTGGTTGGGGGAATTGGGAAAATGTCTTGCGGGTTATGGTATGTACTAAAAGACATATATGTACACTTGTACTAACAGACAACGGTAGCGTATCTATAGCTAGTAAACCATCCAATTAATAACGTGCACGCTTACAACCGATCGCTTTTCGACACCTCCTACCATTTCATCCAGACCACCCGAGCTAATCGGCACACAACGCAACACTGCCAAGGATTGTCAGCGGCGAGTGACTGCCAGAATATTAGTTCGGACAGATTGGATCACAACAGTACTAACATTGCGTTCCATTAGTAATAGTTTATTCCGTGCCAGCATAGGTTTACAACACGGGTGATCCAACGTTTACATTGATTTGCACCAAAGGCAATTCCGGTTGGCGGCGTGGTGGTAATTCCGGTTGTGGGCGTGATGGTTCTTCCGGCTTATCGCGATCACCACGTGGACCACCATCCTTTCCCGGCCGATGAGCGAGACCCTCAGATTGCTTCCGTCCACCAGGTCGGTTTCCCTTACGCTTATCATGCTCTTTCGGTGGTTGGCCAGGCTTCTGCTGCTTGTGTTCCTTATCCTTTTCGTCCTCTTTTGGTGGTTGACCAGGTTTCTGTTGTTTATGCTTCTTGTCCTCCTCTTTTGGTGGTTGATCAGGGTTCTGCTGCTTGTGCTCCTTATCCTTTTCGTCCTCTTTTGGTGGTTGATCAGGCTTCTGCTGCTTGTGCTCCTTATCCTCCTCGTTTGGTAGTTGATCAGGCTTTTGCTGCTGAACTTCCTTTTCCTTATCGCCCTCATTCGGTTGTTGGTCAGGTTTCTGTGGCTTTTCTTGCTCTTTTTCGATGGGTTTCTCGTTGTTTTCTTTTTCTTCTCTATCAACCGGAGCCTCTTTCGGGACATCGTTCAACGGTTCGCGATCTTCGGCAGCGTCGATTTCATCTTCTTCTATCGGTTTCGGTTGCTCATCTTCGAGCGGTTTTTCTTGGGGCTTCAGCAACTGCCACAGACGTTCATCCGCATCGCTCGGTGATACATCGGGCAGATGAACGAACGGTACATCCACTGCTGAGTCCTTCACACTTTGGGCAAATAGCCGTCTTAGGAATTCATCCGAAAGGCGGTCCGATCCGTACAAAAAGTTGGGACCATAAAATGGATATTGATTGGGTGCGGATGATTTACGGTACGATTCGTATGGCTTTGCCGATCCCATGACCGCGAGCGCCACTACCAACAAAAACACTACAGCTTGTTTCATTTTTCCACTACTTTGCAACTGTTTTTCGGGACGAGCACTTGTCGCTACTGATATCGGTTCACTTGCGACGGATTCTTTTTATATACAGCTTTGCGATAAATGCAATCAAATTACAGACCCTTGCTGCAGTTATTTCCCATTCGCGAAAGCAAAGATCTAAGTAACCATTGTCAAGATACAGCCACATTTGTTTGCGCGTACTTGAGACTGTGATGCGCAAGTGAACTTTTCCTCTTGGGCGCGTGCTCGAATCACGTTTTAGTAAATGCTGTATGCAGATGATAAATATTTTATCGAAACCAATTGAACATTTGTCATTCATCTTTACAAATGCAAAGAACACGTTTTATCGAGTGTTTTTTGAGCTGCAGACTAGAATTTTGATTGTCATCATGAATAATTGTTGACCTTTTGTGAAAGTAGCGTCTCTTGAAACGACCTTTGTCATCGAAATTTCCCAACTACGAAGCATTGTCAAGTAGTTTATGCAGTCAAGTAGTTAACTGTGTATGAAGTGTGTAATGTGTATTTGCGTTGTTTGTGATGCAAAGCATATCGACATCCTATAAAAAGAATAGCTCCTCTCTCATCCATCATCATCAGTAACTTATACACATTCCGATCAGTCGTACTAGTACACCGTAAAATGTCAAA
>KZ061938.1:234309-262185 GCA_002091835.1 Anopheles maculatus | reverse complement strand
GCTGAAGCTTGGTCACCTTGTCCTGTAGCTCAACGCGAACGCGATCGACTTCAGCCAGTTTAACCTGTTTTCAACGCGAGAATATGATAGAAGCAAAATTAATATTTTATAGCCAGGAAGTGAAGCCAAATAGATTTTGTGTGTCTATTTGAAATGGATGTAAGGATGTTGATATTTTCATTTCACAAAACTACACAGTGCATACTTCGAAATACTCAACGTAATCCTAGTAAGTTTCGCACAATGAAAAAGTGAACGAAAGAAGCATGCACGAAAGAAAAAAAGGATAATCGAAAGCTTCAATTCAAACAGTAAAACTAATCTCAACAATAAATTATCCGTTCATTAGTTTTCCATTTCTCCTACCTGTAGCTCAGCGATCTGTGTTTCTGCCTGTTTACGCCGACGATCGTTTTCCTGGCGCGATTGATTTACGTTACGCAGCTCGGTAGCAAGGTCCGCATTTTCTGCCTCAAGTTGTTGCTTGCTCTTCTCTAGCCCACCCTTCAATTTCTTCAGATTCTCCAGCTGCTCGTTAATGGAGGAAATCTCTTGTGCGTGTTTGTGACGCATGTCCATCAGGGTCGATTCGTGGTTGGCAGACTCATCCTCTAGCGTCTTCTTCAGTGTGGCGACCTCCTGTTCCCGTTTCGATCGCAGTTCTTGTTGTGCTGTAGTGTTAAAAATAATGCAACGGATAAATATTCAATGGGTTACGATCACTCCAACTTTCGAAAACTTACCGGCTGTAGTGTCTAGAGAATCCAACAGTTCGTTTTTGAGCGCCTCGAGCTCTTCATTCAGATCGCGCTTCTGCTTCTCTGCCTTAGAACGGGCCAGCTTCTCCGCTTCCAGATCCTCCTGAATTTCGGCCAGCTGTGATTCGAGTTCGCGTTGCGTTTTCTGAGCCGCAGCCTTCGCGGCCGACTCCTCATCGATGCGCACAAGCGTTTGTCGATCAGATCGATCGTCGGCTGCAGATCTAGACCGAAATCGATAAACTTCCACTCGATTCCTTCACGCTGATATTCCTCCTGCTCGAGGATGAACATGGTGTGGTTGAACAGCTGCTGCAGCTTCTCGTTCGTGTAGTTGATGCACAACTGCTCGAACGAGTTAAGCTCGAATATTTCAAACCCAGCCATATCGAGAATGCCGATGAACGATGCACCCTGGCGCTTGGTACGATCCAGCGATCGATTTATCCTGTTCACCAACCACTTGAACATCTTTTCGTAGCATGCCTTGGCGATGGCTTCCACCGCAAACTCCACCTGTTCGCGCGTTTGTGCCTTGGTCACAAAATCACGTCCCACCTTAATGCGGGGCGTTAGGAATGCCTTCGTCATGTCGGTAACGCTCAGCCCGAGCAGATGGGCAATTTTCTGCGCAACCGTATTGTCGGGCAGTGTGGCCTGGTCCGAGTTACGCTCCTGCTTGAAAGTCATCGAGCCAAACAGCAGGACGGCGCTCACAATGCGGAAGATCGAGTTAAAGTCTTCCGCCGTCATGCCCATAATGTTCATGCTCTTGACCGTGGCCTGGAATTCGGCATAGTCGTCCACACCCGGCACTGGTAGCCCACCGTTGGACAGGAACGGATACGTTTTGACGTCATCGAGGATAAAGCGTTCGCGCTGTTCGGGCGATGCGCCGGCCAGCAGCTGGTAGAAGATATGGAATGTACGCTCATCCTTCGCCTGGCGAATGGCACGTGACTTTTCCAACAGATACGTCTCAATGTTTGCGCCGGAGATGTAACCCGATGCGTCAAAGTTTATCCGAATGAATTTACCCTACAGACCGGAGGACGGAAATTCAAGTTATTAAATATAGTTAACCGGTGTCGTCCAATAGATATACTTACGAATCGAGACGAATTGTCGTTTTTCACCGTCTTGGCATTACCGAACGCTTCCAGAATGGGATTGGCCTGAAGCAATTGCTGCTCCAATTCACCCTATTTGTTTAAATTCAATACCAGAAGAAAGAAAACAGATAGACGTTAGCGGATGGTTAAAGTAAGTGTTTTTGTTCGGTTTACGATTAATTTTTACAACAATTATGTATACATTTACAGGCATACAATTCTCATTCAATATAGATTATCATTCCTTAGGCAATAACAGCAAAAGTTGTTTAAGATAGCTGAAACACAGTACATGGAAGGTTACAGAAGGTGTCTGACACTCGCTCGATTATTGGGTGGAGCAATCTAACAAATAACTCGAACCGCATTCGACCGACTGAAGATAAAAGATAAAGGTTTGTAACTAAACACCTTCGATAGAGACTTTTCATTGGGTACAAAGAGCAAATCGTTCAAGATGACTGTGCATTCCCTCTATCATCCTAATCCATACCGAAACTACTTGCAATCTTACGATCTTAACTTACTAATCTTTACCTACTGCTGCCACACACCACACCATGCGTAATTTATTTGCTAACGAAACCAAACCATCGCTCGTCCGGCCTTTTATCTGTCTCCACTATTCCTAACGCATTCCAGCCTTAATAAACCAGATACTTTAATAATGATTGTCAAACACCACCCTCAACCATTATAGGAGCGATCGGCACCACTAATGAGATAATTGCGACATTCCGACACCAAGAAGGAGGAGAAGCAGCAAGTAGGCGACAAAACACTTAGCGAGGAAGTATAAATTGCAAATGAAATGTATCGCGAAAGGAAGAGACAAGAAAGATGGCTTTATGAATCAATCGATGTGAACGTAATGGAGTTATTAGTTGACGGTGATAAAACTGGCTAAACGCAATAGGATTTGCTTTTTTTCACACGTAAGAGTTTTATTGCTGAGTAAATTTAAAGTCTTTGCGAATCATAAATCGAAAGGACAAAATTACAAAAGATAAGAAACTAAATGAACAACACTACAATCGAATACAAAATGGTAAAGTTACACGAAAAAACATAAAAGATGATATTAAGTGATGAATCAATCAAATAAAAGTGTGTATGGTGTGTCTAGCAAACAACGAAATATTGATCAAACAACCACTAAAGCCAAATAACAAAAAGGTAAAGTAAAAGGTGCACACATTTGGGGGTGTAAATAGTGCGTAACAGTGCAAAACAGTTTGTTGGTGCAGATGGTGCAGCAACAAGTCGTTACGAGCAAATCAACCGAATAACGCTAAAGAAACATTTACTATACATATACTTTACCGATAAACTCGTGTGGTGACCACTCTGTGTTTAGTAGTGTGTTTTGATTTTAGCCCACCGATGTAACCACACACAGAAACACACACGCGCGAGGACCATATTTTGTTGGATGAGAGGTGCGAATGAAGCAGATGATGATTGCAATATTTTGTGGCGTTTTTTTGTTTGTTGGGGGAACGATTTTATTGCAGTTTAAAGAAGACACCAGAGACATTACAGCACACCGAGTGATTAATAGCAAAGGTGTCCGCCAGTAAAGCGTAAGGCAAACGCGCACCGAGTAGCGAAATTTGGTTAAAGCATAAGCGCGTTTAACATTAACGGCGAACCCAGTCACAAAAGTAAAGCATTTGGCATGACGATGACGATTTTTGTTGTTGTTGTCGCAGTGACGAAGATGACAAAGGTGCCAAAATTATTGATTTATCATGAATTCAGGGTCAAAACAGTTTAGCAAATTTGGTGACGTTGATATCAAATGGATGTGTAGCATGTGAATTTTGTTTTTGAAAAAGAGAAAAAGAGAGAAAAATCACAATCACAATGTATATTGGGATAATTGTGAACAGAAAGGAGCATGAAAAGTAAAACAAAACGAAAAAAATAAGGTAACCAATATTGGTTTGGGTAACAGTGAAGTTGGGAATGAAGTAGTAAAACAAAGACAAAACAGTCAAACATAAAAACGTAAATGATAAAAAAGCTTAAGATATTAAAAGAAATAATTAAAACCAAAATACTTACGATGATAAGTGCTGGCGTTGGTGTCTGTTGGTGGTGGTGTATCGAAAACCCGCAGGGAGATCACAACAAGACGAGTATTGCAAACGATAGCGGCAGTAGCGGGCAGCGTTGAGTGATACAGCAAACGCAGCGATAATCGAGCATAGTATATAACAGCAAGCATATTGCGCAATACGATTGTTCAAAAAGATCAGGACATCGAAATCGAAATGTGCGAAAAACAGGATGAAATGTTTATGTTCGCAAGATGTATCGATTACATGAAATGGAAAAAAATGAAGGAAAAAAGAAAGAGAAACAAATTAGCTTAAAATATTAAACAAACATAATAGGTATGGGAGGTAGATGAAATCGAAGTTTAAAATTAAGTTAGGCTTTCTAATATGCTCTAGCATAGAACACTGGATTTGATAGATTGAAAATCTCTGCCAGCTCTGGTTTTCCATTTGTGGAATGACTGGAGTTCATCAAAACAAGGGATCTAGGGATCGGTCTTCTCCTTTGGCACTATCACCTCGAGAGGAGTTAACCTTCAATTTCCGTCCTCTTTGACTACAATGGACTAGAGTTCATAGCCAACTGCCTATACTACTGCCTGAGCAAATTGCAAACGATGAAAGTAACATTGTATAGAACATATCTCTGTCCAAAAGTGACGCAATACATGTAGTCATGTACGTGAGGAAGATGTCCCGTATGTATGAAAAGATAGTGTTGGACAGTCTGCAATGAGTGAGAGTTGTGGCATGCACTATGCTCAGGTGTCAGTAAAGTATGTAATATACCGCTAACTAGACGTTTCTCCTTCTCCTTGACTTGACGTCCTGCTAGGTCACGCAGGTCATCTTATAGCTTACTAGACTTATTGATACCATGTAGTTGGATAGTCTTCCGAATTTGTAGCCATTCAGTGGTAGCCTCCCTTACTGACGAAACATGCACACATATGACCCGGATTTTACCGACACGAGAAGGTGTCCGTCTCTGGTTTTCTTCCAACACTCCAAATAGGGGAACTACTCAGCAAACGAGAAAACAATAATCACTAGTTTCCAAAGAACCGGGGGTCACCTCCTCACCGCCTGAGAGTAACCGAGAGTAGTAGTAACAGCGTTTGCCATTTCTCGACCCCCGTGTGTACCTTGCGACACAGCGCCAAAAACCGCAAAAGGTGGTTCACTCTTGTCAGTGTAATTAATAATATTTAATAAAATTCAACAGCTACCCATTTTTGGCATAACCGTCGTCCTCGATGCAACGCGCGACAGCATATCACCATTGGTCAAGGGAGGTGCTTTTCGCGCTCTCGGAATTCGGATCCGATGATGCCTGATCGGTCGGTTGTACGGTGTCGGAGGACATGTGTACCGAAATTCTACTGCACGGAGCTCATGAGAGACATTGCGACTTTCGATATATTTTATCACCTACTGTATATCAGGGACTCTAGACTCGCTTTCCCCCCTCCTTTCGTTTCGCTGACCCTTTCTGCTATTTCACCACATTCCCCGGGAGCTTGCGGGGTAGTGTTCGTGTGACCGGTTTTTGTTTATATAATTCGCACCATATTGGGCGTGATAGAATGGATTACAACAGCACCCGCACACCCGATTTGAAGAGAGCGTCCCTCTCTGTGCTTGTCCACACCTCTGATTTCTTTCTTCTTTTACGACACACTAAGGGCACGGAACGGAACACACGCGCCTTTTATAGAATCCTGTCCACAGCTGGTGGACCCCGAAGAAGAAGAAGCAAGACAGGACAGGGAAGGGGAACATTTTTTGCGGTTTTATCTCCATCCATTACAGCTTTTCCTTCTGTCTCTCGTGCTGAGTATTGAGGTTTGGCCGGGGGTTGGCTTTTTCTCTTACGACAGCACCCCAAGCAACGTGTTTCATTTTTTTCCCTGCATCACTACAAGCTTAACATAGATTCTCCGGAGGGAAGTCCCAGTTTTTGTGCATTTGCTTTTTTATTGCTGTTGCTGTCGTCATTCATCACATTCGATTACCGATTAGCGATCGCTGCTGCTGACAGCGTCTATGAACAGTGTCAATCAGATGAAAAACCAATAGGACAAGTTCTTGTCTTTTTTGCTGCGGATTTTTAGCATTCATTCAATACACTAATCCTTCTGTGGCTCACTACAAACGATTAGATTGTATCACGTAGCCAGAAAGAAAGACAGATTCTTCAGTTATAGGAGAGCCTTGGCCTCATCAAGATTTAAGATCGTAGAGCATTTGGTATCTTCAAGATATCTCTCTCAGAGAGCTCTAAAGGCAGCTCATTTCACAAGAAAAAAAAACTTCATTTTCAATAGCTTGTCAAGCGCTACTTCCCCGTACTTCTTTACCATTAAAGGCTCCTTTTCATATCGCTCAAAAAGCAGAGTAAACAACCCCCCATTAATGAATTGGTTACAACGCTGCATGCCGCTACAATGAACATGTTTATTTCGCGATTTCCCAATCAGTCGCACATTCGTCGCCGACGGTCAATTATATTTTCATATAGTGGCCGGCCGCGTGTCCTCAATCTCGGTCCATGGAGCCTTATGGAACCGAAGCGATCGTTGACATAGTAGTGTTGTGCGGCTATTCGGGCTCCAAATATGGGCTTTTTGGACCCCACAATTAACCCATACCCATACCAAACTCCCCCCAGCAGGGCATACATTTTATTTTTTCACTTATGAACTCTTATAAAAGATCCGCACGATAAGCATGGTGGTACCGAAGAAGGAGAAAACAAGGATCCACCATCAAAAAGTGGACCTCCTCCTCCATCTGCATGTAGGGTAAATTTATGTTTCAATCTGTGTTTTTCGACCAAACAAGGCTATTTTCATTTTTTCTCTTACACTCACACCCCTCGCTGCTCGTTGCTCGTTTTAAGGCGCTGTTTGTGGTTCGATTTCTTAGGGGTACGACAGATGGGTTACCGAAAATGGTAAATAAAATCCCAATCCGCATTCGTATATTGGCTATTCCTTTTTTGGCGTTGGTGTGGTGTGGTTAAGATATCGAACATTTTATTTACCTCCAGAGTGTGAGAAGACACGACAGAAGGTGAAGTGGGGAAGGAGGGTCACCATCTTTATAGCGACCGGCATCATATTCGCTTCGCATGCGACTGCATTTTCATGAATATTCTACATCGTATTTCCATTTGCGAAAACTGGGACACAAAACAACTGCATCCTGCCAGTTGGCGAATTCGAAGTAGTAGTAACCCCACACAATTCAAAAGCATTGCGATCATTTGCGCTCAATTAACACTAGACCACCGGAGTTACACGGTGGTGATTCTGTCCCTTCATAACTGCTACTGCTGCATTTGCATGCATCGCAGCGTATGGCTTACGCGAGGCGCCTTAGTTTGCGATCTTAACCACACATCGTCGCGGTAGAGCTTGGCGAGCGGGTTCTAGTTTAACGATCGAGTTCGCTTTATAGCTCGTTCGGTTTACTCCGACGTGAAACATGGAGGAAATAAAAACGAGCTCATGAAATTGATCGATCGCTCGCTTACCACCCATGTGTCAGCGGTCTCTTTGCCAGGGTGTGCAAAAAAGGTAGAAAATCTACGATCGCGTGTCGTGTCGTGATGGATCTGTGGTCTCTGTTCTTGTGTTCATTTACCGTCGTATTTGCACGCTTCGGACGCCAAGAATGCGCGACTTGTGGAGCTATTCACAAAGATACACACACGCACATGACTCCGACCGACCGGGCTCATTCATTTCCATTAGAGTGTGATAATTAATAATTAATTAATTTCTTCCTCCACAGCTTTGCCACTTGACGATGATTTACGCATTTACATGTACAAACATTCGGAATCTGACAAATGGATCGTATAATCTCTCTCCGGCGATCCAATGAGAACTTGGTGCAACACACACGCACACACACACAGAGCAGAAGATGGAAACGAGAGCCCGTGTAATAGCTTCATCACCATTTGCACACCAACCAACTTTCGCTACAAGTTTGGTTAATTTTTCTGATTCGACAATGTAACCATCGTTTCCCCAGTAGAATCGCTACCCTTTTTTGGGACGTAAAAGTTTTCTGCTACGACCATACATTATGCTGCAACCGGACCGGACAACGCAAGCATAACGTGTGTGACTGTATGAAGTTTGTTTTCCATAAATGGACATCGATTTGATGCCATTGCAGCAGCGTGACAGAGTTTGGGAAGGTGCAGTCAGCCAAAGTGGTGCATTCATTTCAGACGATCCCTATCCGTAGCTCTTCCCCGCCAATGACCCGGTGGTTTATGAGCATTCCACTTTTGGCATCTCAGAGCAGAAGGTCTACCTCGGGGTGCACGGTTTAACCTACATATTTTCAACGTCATGCAACCAACAGCACAGACACAACAACCCAACACCATATGGTCAATTATTGGAACCATTTTCTTCAGCAGGGATGTGTTACATATCCCAGGCGGACAACACCTACCGCTACGGATCCCTTCGGTTTCGATGCGGCGACGTACGCTAAATACTGGATAACTTTCTTTGTGTTCTCGGTTTTACCCGCGCCTGACTCGCCAGTGCAAAGAATCGACTGATCCTCTCGATCTGCAAAAAAGAAGAGAAGAAAGAGACAGAATAAGTGGAATGAAGATGGTGCATTCTGTTAGGTTGAAGTTGGAACCGCGGAGAAACGATTCTGTGTTTGTGTTTTTGCAATGTTCGCAAGACTTGCGCGCGTCGTTTATCAGCTTGACATGTTTGCAAATGACATTCCTTACTGGCACATGATCGGCTTATCGTCGTCTGGTAAGAGATGATGAGGCGCAAGGCCACACCATACGTTTATATTTATTCTCCTCCCGACTATGAACTATCGCACAGTGTGTGTGTGTGTGTGTTCTTATTTGTTAGATTATGCAAAACACCTTCAAGAGCTTACGACCCGTACTATATTCATTACTACCAACGGAACGAATTTGGATCAACCAACGCTTTCCTAGTAATGACTACCACATTTGGGACCAGCATCCCTCTTTAGAATTTCCCCCGGACGACCACTTTATAATTTCAAACAGCATCTCTAATAGACTTGTTGACGTTGCTATTCGATCGTGAATGAAACACACAGACAAGTGTGTATGGCTACGAGAGCAACAAAAAAAACTCGCAAATGTCCACAACGAAACATATGTTTCGTTAAACGACATCTCAATGCTCGATTGCGGCACACATTTATCTGTGGGGCTCGTTGGCAGGATTTCTCGCCGATGTTTGACGCTACCATAGATGGTCATCTTTGGTTCGCTCTTTTTTTACAACTTCTCGCGACCTCGTTAAGTCATTTGGTTAGTGGACCACAGAAAAAAATACTGTCATCGAACCCTCGTGCCTCCTATACTTCTCTTCCTAACACTGTGCAGAACTCTCATTCGCATTCATTAAAGGTGAAAAAACGATTTTTTGAAAGAGCTTTACCGGACTGAACCGCGCTAATATAGCTATGCAAATCGACAGCTTCCTAAAATGGCACGTCCACAATCGCCATTCCATTCCACCATTACTACACTTCCACCCAGTTCCGTAAGTGTTGCCCGTAAGTCATCATACGTCTACTAATTGCTATGGGTGCTGAAGATTGATTAATTGCACGACAAAAAGGTCACAACCGAACAGCGTACCACGATCAAAGCGCACTGTGTGAACTGTCCCCCTTATTCGATGTTCAGGACCTGTGTATCAAATGACACAGGCGTTATGGTTATCTCGGATCTCTGGTGGTTGAGCTGAAGTGAATTTAAATGTTTCAACACCAGACTACACGATCGATCGCAAGCTATCATCTATTAAAAATCTTCCAACATTGGACGTTGCTTGCAAATGATTGTCGAGCAGGCTAGAATCTGTGACTTATTTGGTAATTTTCAGTCGACTGCATCGAGGCACACAGAACGTGATTGATCATTTAAAGCTCCACGTTGCAGTTGCAACATTCCTCATGGCCTGTTTCTAAACTGTGAAGTGGTTTATCAGTGCTTACGTTAAAGCTGTTTTCAATAAAATAACACTTTGTTGTTTACTGAAGTTTCGCGATACGAGGATGTCATACTATCCCCCATAAATCTTACTGTCTGTCTATCATTTTAGTCCTTCAATAACTCTCGTAATGTCTACAACTGCTTGATCAAACTAAAAACCCAACCCATGGAAGTAAAAGCTTCTATTTATGAGCTGGGTAAACTACTAGAAGCAGCATTATATTATACTACGCTTAACCTTTCCCATCGCTTGCAGTGATCAGCTCTATACTTCGTGAACTTCAAGAAGTTTGGATACAATCGGGCATAAGTAGCGTATTAATGGAAGTGTACGTAAAAACTCGCTCGAATCTAACATATCAATTACTGTTACACTCGCACATTCAGTAATAGAACAGAAGAAAGAAACGAAGATGTAGTGGAAACACTCACAACCTGGCGGGAAATACGTTCGTTGCCAAGATGAACGAATCTGTTGCGATACAGTCATTCGTGTGTTAGATGTTTGGGATAGAAAATAGTTCCACGATGAATCACAGGCTGTTGAACGTACGGGTGCAACATGTTCATGTACTTAGCTTAATACATACTTGTCAGATGTCTTTTATCTATGTGTTATTATCTGATGCAAACAATTAACAAGCATTAAATTGTGTGAATAACCATGCAATATTCTGAAAAGCTGTATGTCTCGTAAATAACACACCGAATCTTCTCATCGATGCCAAACGAAAAGAGCGAAAGGCCACTAAATTCAGCCATCACCAGAGCCCAGCTTGCGTGTGCATAAATAAACGATCTTTATATGGTATGGGGCATAAGACGCATATTTAAAAGCTGCCTTAGTTGGCAACCGTGTCCAAAAAATCAACGCACTTTTTACTCAATATGGAAGCCGCATCCGTAACCATTCCTTCGGCAAAAGCATTGCAAAATTGCCGGATATTTAAAAATCCCCTTGCAATATCCTCAACCGTAAGCTATGACGGTAAAATTTTAAGACCAAAGTACACAAAATTAATGCCATGACACACATTCGATGGATTGCTCCATGTCAAGGATAATCGACAGAGATAAACTTTCTCATACGGAGCTTCCTTTGGTATGCGACCCGTTTTTTGCGGAACAAAAATTCCGGCGAAAATGAGATCCACGCTTGGGCTGATAGTATCAACACCGTACGAACGTCTTCTTCATGTGCACTGGTGCATACACTGATAGTGAACGATGGACACAATTTAATTACAGTGTCCTCTTTTATTACTGACTACTCCTCCTCTGTCTCTGAATCGGATGATGGGCAATAATCCGAGGATAGCAGTGTCTTGATGAGGCAACGTCAATCACTGCACCTATGTCTTCTTAATTTGTTCAACATTGCCTAACAATATATTTACTACACACTAGCTTTAAAACCAGATAAGATAAGGACTTCAGTATGCCCTAGTAACAGAAAATTTCTCCTAGTTCGATAATCACACAATGATCGCTCATAGTTCAATTATTCATTCATAACTAAAACGGTGTGATAAGCGCGAAATACTTCATGCAGCCCATGCTAACAATATCCTCTCAACGCAACGCATAGGCCAGCAAGCAACCACCACGTACCTTGTAGCATCGATCTATAGGCGGTGTCTGTGATCGCAAATACATGTGGTGGCACTTCGTGTCGTTTGATGCCTTTGTATTTCTCCATGATCTTCTCGGTGTAGATAGGCAGCTTCTTGTACGGATTCACCACTACGCAGAACAGGCCCGAGTATGTCTAAAAAAGAAACAGAAAATAAGAATTTATTATTATACATTCGGCGAATGTGTGATGAAAAAGAAAAATATGGCGCCACTGCTACATCTTTCCCATTGATTTATCGAAATGTTACCTTTATCGCTATAAATATTTAAGCTTTCTTAATGGTACTGAAGAAGACGATCACGTCTTTTCGTTTGCCGACGCAAATAGATAAAAACCAAACACATTCTCCACAGAACGTCGTAAAATATTTCATACATCCATAAAGCGAGAACATCATCCTAGACATCCCACAGTTCAGTGCGAACATTCCACATGCCAAAACATTGTTGAGAGATTCTTTACGTTAATCTGTTCTTGCCACCCACCGAGCAGCAAGAGTGTCGTTAGATTTATCACCAAAAACCATCTTTAATTGAGAGCATTATTCAGACATACGATTAGACTATCCCTCTCACCATTTCAAAGATTCACCTTGAACAGGAAATATAGAGATAGTTGGTTACAGCACAGTTACAACCAGGATCGCACTTGTTCCAAATTTAGCATGCCAACACATAGATACTAATACTTCGAATACTTCTGGAGGCGGCAGTGCTGCGTCTTGGTTGCAGTGGGCCATCCCCACATCGTTAGGTTGTTTTTGTTTATGATGGATAATTATAGCGCCAACACCGCGTGCAGTTCATGCAGTTCCAATTTAACACACGATGATGATGCTCAACGCGAACATCACAGCACGACGCGACGCCAAGCTCAGCTTGGTACGAGGCGCACAACAAATAGGCGAAACTTGAAGTGAATGTGCAAATAACTTTAATTAACCTTCCCTCCTTGGTGCATCCGTTCAAAGGCCGAGAGTTCGCCAGTTCCCAACACATCAATTTGACTAATTTGGTCATTAAAGTTGAGTACGTCAGGTTTAATTTTAACTGTAACAAAATAAGAAATATGCAACCATTTCCGAACTCTCCGATAAGTCTTTAAATGAATCATAGTCTCGAACGATTGATTGTTTTCACCTATTCCAAATTCAACACACGACGACACGAGAAGCCATCTTCCACATCCCTTCCTTCCTTTTAGGACCTGTTTCTTATCATCATGGCCGATCTTATCAGCGCCTGTTTGTCTAATTAGTGGCAATAGCGAACCGATGAATCGTTGATTGGAAACATTCGACCGAATGATTGGCTCTTTATTTGCCATCGATGAAGAGTTGGGGGGTCGCACTTGATCAAAGCCATATTTGACGCTCTCATCAACTTTATGTCAATCTCTAGCACACATACACGAATGAGAAGGCTTTTCGACAAATAAAAGCAAAAATAAAACACTACCAAGCTAACGGCATTGAGTTTACAATTATGCAAATTGACCGATGCACAAGTAAAAACTCTGTAAATGGAAAAGGTACAACTTCTCCCGCCTGTTCAGTGTCCCTTTGGCGGTCGAGTTTGTTTGGCAAACAAAGTTCAGTATGTAAACACCAGCATCATCATCAACAGCACCATCAAAAACCGATTGCTACCGCCTATTTGTTGCCTACGCAGTGTTTGAGCGCTGTTGATATTGTGGACGATGCTGAGGCTGTTGGGCCCTCCGAATATTTAAAAACATTAGAAATCATCACACAAGTGATACAACCGCGGGATGATGCTGTATAAAACCTAAAAGAAAACGTAACTATTTGCATGATCTGTGGCTTCTTCAGCCAAGGCCATATTTGATGCTTATAATAAAATAGTTTGAATACATCTTATGACCAACGAGAATCGAAAGCTCTCTATCCACATCAATCCACAGCATTAGGTCTCGAAGTCTCTCGGTTCACCCATTACACCTTATTAGGGCAGTTAAATTGATCAATAAAAACTACGCCTGTAGGAAGATATCAATTGCGTGGTCGCATTCTAGTTAGCGTTGCAGTGTGGTCTCAATCCGAAAGAGTCATAAAACAGAAGAAAGTCGTCGTACCCTGCGCGATCGAGATGACAGTCAGCGGTGAGGAGCGCATACGCTTCTCTAGGTTTCGCTAGTGTCTCTCCTAACCTAGGAACTGGTGGAGCTCTACACTCTTTTAGGGGTGTACTTTAAGAAAATTGGGAATTGCTCAAACACACATAAACACTCAAATGTAGGATGTGCGGTTTGGATGATGATAATTCCTTAACTCAATTGAAAGATGACTAAAAATGCTACTGTAAATCCAACGACCCTAACAACAGATCTTCTCCAGTGCTCTCTCTAGATACTCTGTATTTGTGACCTTGGGTGTGTGTAATGTCCACATTGAGTGTGTGGCCTGCCTGCTGCTGTATTTGTTGAATAGTTTTCGACACTACACCTCAATACAATCTCAATGACAGCTCCACGAATGTAGATCTCGAACCTGTTTCACACAGCCGAAAAAGTTCAACGCATTCCTAACGATCGCCTTGCTGGGTCCAGGGGGTCGCGTCGGTCTTCCAACTACGGACGGACCTGAATTATAAGCTCGAGTCCAAAAATATGAAGCCCACGACGCCTGGACGGTTTTGGGTAAAGCCAAGATTTCGCATCTTATTGGCAAGACCTCTCTCAAGTAGGCTTCCCGAACACACGGCGCTAAAGCTTCCGCATGCCGATGTGTGGGTGTCGGTTGTTCAACTTTCTTGCCAAGCGTGAGCCCACCACACTCATACCTAGAGACCACGGGGCACAGAGAAAAAAAAACATAAACCTGCCAAGCAAGTTGACACCATTGATGAAGATCGGATCATTCCGCGGTCCCTCGGCTGGCTGGTGATATTTACTCAAGAAAAACTTCTTGAAATTCTCTCTCTCTCTCTCTCTTTCTCTTTCGCCTCAAAACTCACGATGATGTGCGTGTGAGTCCAAAGACAAACCTCCATTATATCCGCCCGAAAAATAAAACATAAAACCACGATGGAATGAGAGATCACCAACGAGAGAGCCTCTTCCTCTGACACGATGGGAAATTATTACGCAGCAAATTAGAAGAGTGTGGGGCTTGAAAAACACGGCCGTATCGCCACACTAGGATTCTCTTTCAGTCGTAGGTTCGGCGTTCCGTCTTGGCGCTGGAATTCGTTTCTGCCCCACTGCCAAGGGTACAAGGCACGTATTCAAGGTCACTGTTTGTCCGGTCCGCAACTGCGGGAGAAGCGCGTTCGGCGATCGCATGGAATATGGGGCCCCGTTAGTGAGTGATGATTCCCATTCGATCGTGATTCGATCGTTAGACGATACGTCATGGCAGTTTCGGCCGGGGCAATACTCATTCTGATGAGCGTGCTCGTGGGGAGACCCAATATGGTTTCTATGCCTTAATAGTCGATCGGTTGAAGACGAACAGGATGTAAGTTCAAGTTCGTGATAAGCATTCGCCGTAGTAGAACAAAAACAACTATCCAGCAAGAAAGTCAAGTGATAGAGTGAGAGAACTCTTGGTTCGCGAACTTGATTGATGATCGAGTTTGCAAATATGGCCCCCATGGAATGTTGCTTTCCTTGCATGGAATGCTAATTGTCGACCGTAACCACGGGAGCTTACTATCGCATATTTATCGATTTTAGCCACTCGAGAAGGTGGACGATAACAAGAGAGCGCTATTCATTACGAAGAAGTTATGCACTACCTCACCAACCATTCCGTTAGAGTGTCATCTGCCATGGAATAGGAGGACACACCACAATGACACATTCTAAAGCGTGCTTGGATGATTCATCGGTAGCGGTCGCTTCGTTGGCAACGAAAGACTCGTCACTCACGTAACACAGAGTGAGAAAGAGCGAGAGTTAGAGGAACAAGTGTGGACAAACGCTTACCAACCAGCAAACGTGTCTGATTTTAACACCGTTTCATCCATCCCAACAAATCCCGATTCAAACAAAGTGCGCTAAACCGTCGCGGACAGTTCGGAGCATCAGTGTGGCACGCGTGGTAATGTATACAATGCGAATAATTATAAAACTCGCGCCCCGTCCGCGTCATGGTCGATTGGAAACCGCACACACAACAAGCGTCGTATCGCGCACGGTACAGCACATCATCTGTGCCCTCTGCATTTATCCATGCCCGTCGAGAGAACCAGTTCAGCCGCACGGGATGATGTCGGCGATGCCTCAAACAAAGGCAAAACGCAACATTGAGTCTCTTTTTCCAAGATGGATGGATGGAAGGTGTGGTGTATCGTGCCCGTTCGGTGTTTTGTACGCCGCCGCCGTTGTGGACTCCCGCGATGGGTCTGACGTAATCAGACGTCATGGCCGAAGGTTAGCAACACAGAGGACCTGCAGATTTTGTTTTAACAATCGCATTATTACTCGTTTTGAGTTTTGTTTGTCGCCACATTTAACCTCTCTTGATGATATTGCTTCATGTAACCGGTGAGAGTGGCTTAAGTTTCTTACGTTCTGTTTGTTTCACCATGATCTTCTCAGACTTTTTTCATAACAGGAATGATGAATACTCTTAGCGTTTGGTAGGGCACACCAAAAAACCTGAGATCAGATCTAATCTATGGCACGTCCTCCATAGTCATCAAATGAATATCCGGTTATTGCCTCGCACTCAGTTGTCAATACTGTCATCCGTCTGCTAATGCTGCTGCAACAGTTCATCGACTTGTGTACGCATTTCATCGGAAACAGTGATTGAAATTCAATGAATCATAAGATACACAACTCCACGCATCAAATTAGACAACCGCTGCTAACGACGTAGAGCGACAGTTACAAATAAAGATATTACACACCTCGGCATACACACCATCATCATTCCAACATTATCAAGCAGGTACGCAAGTAAGGTAACAACACCGAGCACAACATATCACGATATCTCGATCTCACCTTAGCAGTTGATCGTATCAATCTCTACATCGACCACGATTTCGGACAGTTCTTCTCTTCTTTTATTCGTCGATCCTTCTCTTGAACAGACAAAACGCAATGTACGCAATGTACAAAGTGCAATTGCCAAACGGGACCGAACGAACATATGCATTTGACCTCGTTTTCTCCGCCGGAGACAAGGTGCACACACAACCACAGAAAGGAAGCGGGGTTCGCCAAACCAGACTGGACGTGTGCGGCCCTCCGTCCATTAGTTCCGCAGCTTGAAGTCGTGCATACGGCGCCAAACGGAATGACGCAAGCGAACTTAATGGTTTCCCTTCGCAGTGTGTGCTGCAGCAGTCCTGCCTCACTTCCTTCGACGAGGAGGTCCCCGCCATAGTCCTTTTACGCTGCACTTGGCTGATGTTCGACACAGCTAAGGTCAACGCAAGCTCCTCAAATGCTCGAGCTCTTTTTCATACTGCACTAATGACAATTGGTTGTTAGCACCAGGCGTTTGAAAACAATTTACCATTTATACACTCTTTGCATGGGCTTCATCAGGAGACTTCGGTTGGATGGTTGGTGCTTGCCAATCCGCTTATACTATTACTATCCTTTTGGACTCGCTTCTCTCAATTGCAGTTTACAACGATCGGCTTATGACACTCGACGAAGATCCGCTTCAGTTTCATTCGATTGAATACTTATTAATCCCTTAAAGAATCTTGAGAGACCTAAAGTTGCAAGCAGTATATTCGCATTTAATAAAATCCAACAGTCTAAGGGGCAATCGAGGTGCAGGATTACAAAACTTCACACTCCGTAAAGAGTTGCATACCGTTCCGAGGCATTTCACACAAAAACCACTTGGGGGTAGTTGCGACAAGGCCCTCAAGCAAAGCGCGAAACAATAATGCTATCACGACTGTGCAGGTGTGTCAAAGGCAGATAGCAGGATTTAAATCGTCAAGATGACTAACCAAAGCATGACGCAGCCCGTTATCGGTGGCCACAACCACAAAGTTTTCTTTGTGTGCGAAATGCTTTCATAAGGCGTTTCCATCGGAAGTGGGTTAATGAATCATGGGCCCTCCAAACACGACCACCGTTCGCAGAATTTGTATACAGCAAACAGATAAGGAAATACCTTTGATGGTGTGGAAAAAAATCATTCGTCAAGTTTTCCCGAAAAGTGTACGCAAATTTATAATTTCTTTTATCACAACCAGCTTGCTGGACTAACAAGTACTCTAACTCAAACAGATGTCTGACGCTCTCTATATCATTAGGTACGAAAATTGTGTTTGGCCGATCGACTTTCCAAACAAACCTAAAAAATCAATTCTTCGGTGCGTTAAAGGTAAACATATCAACCTTGCGGTTAACAGCATTCCACACCGTTACTGGCGCCGATTTTTACAGCCTACAAACTCATAATTCGCCGAATGATCCGCTCTCTTTCCACAAAGACATGGGAGGATGGCGATCGCTATCCACTCGCGGTAAGATCCATTTGGCGTGAGCAGACCTTGTTGAGAGGACTTGCCATTTTTGGATGTAACACGACACAAACCGCGCAGCACCGTACCAAGATATGATAAACTTGACGTCTCGACTGTATCTCTCGCCGGTGACCTACTGACGATGTCACGCCGGGAGGGAAAAGAGGTGTCCAATGCTACTACTGTGTGTGACCTTCTCGGGCTTGCGGCCTCCTGCCCCCTTCAACAGATTGAATGGCGCACTTCTCCACAAGCAACGACACGGGCCGGCACCAGCACCCAGACTGCCAACCAGATGGTCCTTCGATGCGGGGAGAAGCTTTTGATCGCGGTTAAACGATCACTGTTCTTGAGGCGCCACAGCGATGCACAGTGTGATAATTGGACATTCAGCCATAACGCCAACAACAACAAACAGGCAAATCGGATCATCGCTCTTTGATGCGAAAACCGTATCACATGAGCACATAGACACACGAGACGCTTTACCAACTGTCACACAACGCGTAGCCAGACAGATGATGGCGACGGGCTCTTATTAGTCATACGAGCTAGTACCAGCGAGGAAAGCACCCCCGAGGAGGTCGAGGCGTCTCGACGAAATATTATTACCATGTTTGGACAAAAGCAAATTATGGGTTAAAACGAAAACAGCCAATTGACGTTGGAGAGGTTGGAACGAACGCGACCAACGCGGGCTCTTGCCAGCAACGTGCATCATTATTGCAATCGATGCCTCATAAGGCGATACCGAGGGGCTCAGCGATATAGTTGTCAAGTGGGTACAGCTTACCGATGGAGCGAGCCACGCAATAAGAGAATAGTTGCCACATACAGGCTTGCAGGCCAAAGATACACACTGCTGCAGATACCTTTGAAGGACTCGTTTAATGAGAGGTATCCCGAAGACTTTAAGAACTTGACCTTCTTTCCGTAGAAATTCTATGTCTCTAATTAACAGCGTAAGCTCAAACGCGCATTACAAGCTAGGGCACACCGGTCACCCAAAAGTTCTAGAAACTATGACAGATGTTCCAACTTATGAAGTCCATAGAATAGCAAACATCGACGTCTACATTCCAGCTCACTGCCTACGGAAGGAGTGATCACGTTTCATACGTTTTCTCGTCATGCATACCATTATCCCGGTGAATAGAAGGGATGGGAGAGTTTGCTGCTAGCCGGATCGGCGTGTCCTCCAAGGCGTGTTCTGATTCTCATATTTCATACGCTCATCTTCAACGTGAAACCAAAACCTGACCTCACATTCAATCACGGACCGAGCGATAAGCTAAGCAAGATTCGCAAAACAGAAGCTTCGTATTGAAACAGCAGGATGGAGCAGCTAGTATTTGCCGCCTAGTAGCTGTCTCCTGAGCTGAAAGCATAAATGTCGCATCGTTTCGCTTTCAAGTGACTTACACGAGCCGAAGGTTCTCCCCTTTTTAAGTATCGCACAAGCGAGCCGAACGAATGTTGTTGGGCTTTTCGATGAGTCATGCCTGATGGTTTATTCGGAGCACCACCCCGATTATAGAGTGACCATCGTTGAGCGGGTTCCGAATTTGGCAAACGAATCACTTTGCTGCCAGCTCCAAACATAGCATGCAAATGTTTTTGTTACGCTTTTCCGCTGCAGGACCACCCCGTTTCCCGCGTTCCGTGTCTTCGTCCAATTTTATGTTTTTACTTTTTTTTCTCGATTACCAGGCGTTTGGCATTTCGGTGAGCACCTATCCTACTGGCCCTACCGCAAGATTGAGTTTCAATCGGGTTAAAGCTTAAGGTGAGCATGTTTTGCACCATCTTGAACCAGATGATCGATTTCAAAGCTCCGTAAAGGGAGGCAGCAGAGTGTTTCGAGTCGTTATACACCGCGTTTCAACGCTTGTCGACCGTTACAATAGTCGGACCAGATAGTCGGCAGTGCCAAGCGTGGAGCGAAACCTAATCAATCGAGACAGATGAGCACCGCACGCACGCACCCCAACAGGTCACACTCGGTAAGCATGTAATTAACCTGTTGTAACGGGGCACTCCTTATCCGTTTCGACCTCAGAGCGTGAAGCATTGAGAGCAGGACCAAGATACGCTGGTCACCATAGCGATGACATTTCGTTGCACACAAGGAATTTCGCTTTCCACCGACTGCACGAAGCTAATGAGCTTCTATTTAAACAGCTACTTTAAAAGAGTTCGCATTTCTTTACGGTTGCCATCTCTTCCAATCGAAAGGACGCACCAACAACAGCTCCAACTGCAGCGAATATTCAAAAGCGCAACATCTGTAACAGATTAGACCCACTTGCCTATAGCAACTTGCCCCGAGCCATTTTGACGTTTGTTGCGTGTGTACTACCTTCATTCCATCAAAAACATACGTCGCTCATTTGGTTAATTATTACGGTGACAACAATTTTACCTCGACCTACACACGCGCCGTCAACGCCACACAGCAGCTTTCCATTGACTTGATAGTGTGATATGTAAATGTCGCCAATGACTACTTCCACCTTTGTGGATGAGTGCCGTTCTATTGCAAAAAATAGAATAGTCAACACACAAGAAACAGCATAAAGCGTACGCTAATGGGACATTATTATCATTCCAGAACTTACTAAATTGCAGTTTTTGCCTTCAAAAAAAAAAGCTCCACACCCAAAACCTTACCACTCGAGCGGCAAAAAGGGGCTTCAGAGTGGAATGCAACATTCCTCAGAACTTATTCAACCAGGGCAATTTATATTTACGCACAACCAGTTGCTGCTCGTCTGCTTAATGTAGTGTGTTTCCTACAACAAAAAAAGACTTTCACTGCTTTGCGCTGTTTGGCCTGGAAATGTGCTGAGAATGGCACCGTAGACATCGTACGCAAACATCGAACAACTGGCAGCGTTATTGTTTCAGAACCTCACCAAGAACGGAGCTGAAAGTTTGTCAACAAACTAGTCACCGCAGTTTTCAGTGTGTGTATGTGTCCGTGTGTGTGTATATATATCACATTTCCGTCCCGCAATGAAGCCTTGAAAAGCTTGTCCCTCTTGTATACTGCTGACGTTGATTTGTAGCCCTTACGGGCATAAAAAAAACATCGACATGTACCTCGCAAACCAACATCGCTGGGAGAGGTTTTGTGTTAAAGACAGGACACAACAGCAAACCGAAACATCGCTTAAGCTTTCCGCACACGTACACCGCGTGGACACCGATGCGAAACTGTGGTAAACTCACAAAAACTCCACCGAAATGCAGAGGAAAGTCCGCGATCAACGGCCACAAACACGTCAAAACGGTATGATCTGTATCTCGGGGTACGATCGGTCACTCGGACACGTCGTGAAATTTCTGAAGGAATTGGACAATAGTTGAAGAGTGTGGGCTAATGGGCGATGAAAGAGACGGCACCGTAACGATCGTTAACTTAGAGAGACTAGAATACTGATCAACGGGGAAGTTGAAACGGCTTTGTTTTGTGGCCTTTTAAGTTGACGGTTCGTTAACGCGAATCTTGTGGATGAATTCTTCCATGACTTTGAAGCAACTTTGAAGGAATTGGCCAATATGGTGGTCATCTAGTTTCAACTGCTACAGCTCTTAAGTCTTGACCTATCTTTCAGAGTTTCTGTCAACATAACAACCAACTACAAAATGTAAGGTCTAGCAACTTCTGAAGTACCCGCACTTTTCGGAACTCTCACACGATCAACTCCTGGTAGCTGATGACACACCAATCAGCAACCAAATGACTGGCATTGGTTAAAGCGGAAACATAACGTATGCCCAACTAGACTGCTGGTGCATAACGAGAATGCTGACCCTCTTTTCAATTTGCTGCTGCAGATAACAGCAATACACACCAGAGTCTTGGTCGTGCTTGGTCGGGGAACCAAGGGAACATCAAAAAACGAAACGCTTCACGTTGGTCGCTTTTTACCCACCCACACGCTGCGGCCAATGTCATTCACTCCGACGAAAGGCGATATGAATAACGACGGTGGTATGGGAGACCCTTGGAATGTAATGCAGCGTTCTGCGATGTACAAAACATAAAGGAAGACGACGAATAGGTGCAATAAGTAGACCCGCGGGTGAGGACACATTGAGGAGAGCAGCTTCATTGGAAAGCCTGAACCGGCGGCTTGGGTGCAGTGAAGTGGACTTATCGCTCGTCGGTAGTCGTCGAGCTACTCGTTGTTGCCAATCGTTTGTGACCTCACGGGTTTCTTTGTTGCCCGCAACTTACTGCAACTGAAAACGGAACTGTCACCAACGAACACAGACGGAGGACTACGAACTAGGGTGTGGCTCACGCTTTTGCTCTGTCAAGACCCAATCATATTTAATGTCGAGCATCATCTTGACAGGCCGCATACATGGTCGGGCTTTGAGCGCTAGGTTGATCAAATGGACCATTCGAACTGAGAGCCGTATTCATCAAATACAGTAGCAAATACCAACGCACCCTCCTGTCGTGAGGTCTTAAGGGGAAATTCTCTCCTTCAAGACGCCAGGCCCTTTATCTAGTGCGAGAGCACGCACAAACGAACGAAGAACGATTAAATAATTAATGTGACAACAAGCGAATAAATTACGGAACCATTATTCAAATTGCCCACGACGGTTTGTCACGACAGGTTGACGAGACGCGGGTGGAACAGAGATTGAGGGATCCCTTACCTCCAGAGACGCGGCAGTCGAGTGGCTTCTGTGCTAGTGGTGTTCGAGGGACCGAGATCGAGATCAAGGGACACGGGAACACAGAGCAGCAAGAAGGTGTCAGGTGTTGTTTTCGATCGCTGAGCTATCCGTGTGCCGGGGTTTTCTTTGCAAAATCTCACGCAACTTGCGTTGGAGGGCGCGCGCGTAGGATAGGTCGGCGGCGGTTCCTTTCTTGTCATGTTGCGGAATAACAAAGGTGGTGAATGCGGAAACTGCCGATCGTTGGTGGAGGTAAGGTAGCAAACGCTGTACGACATACGAGTAGGAGGTTAGGAGGAAATGTAGATCTCCCACATTGAGCCCGCCTGGATCCACATTGAATTGCATCGCGCGCAAATTGATTTACAGGTTGACGAGACGCGGGTGGAACAGAGATAGAGGGATCCCTTACCTCCAGAGACGCGGCAGTCGAGTGGCTTCTGTGCTAGTGGTGTTCGAGGGACCGAGATCGAGATCAAGGGACACGGGAACACAGCGCAGCAAGAAGGTGTCAGGTGTTGTTTTCGATCGCTGAGCTATCCGTGTGCCGGGGTTTTCTTTGCAAAATCTCACGCAACTTGCGTTGGAGGGCGCGCGCGTAGGACAGGTCGGCGGCGGTTCCTTTCTTGTCATGTTGCGGAATAACAAAGGTGGTAAATGCGGAAACTGCCGATCGTTGGTGGAGGTAAGGTAGCAAACGCTGTACGGCGTACCAGTAGGAGGTTAGGAGGAAATGTAGATCTCCCACATTGAGCCCGCCTGGATCCACATTGAATTGCATCGCGCGCAAATTGATTTACTTTCCTCCAACAAGGCGTGGAGGAAGTGTTTGTATGGTATATAAGCAGCTATTGTTGTTGCGGCGCGTTGTAGATCAGCAGTGGTACTCGTAGATCGGATCGTTGGATATCTTTGGAGAGAAAAAAGGGAGCACGATCGCAATTTCGCCGACACTAAACGTTTACATTCCAGCAGGGCCTGTTAAGGAATCGTTGATCATATTTCGATCGGAGCTCTGTAGTGGCTGCAGACATGTACACGTGTGTGTAATGCATGACCTCTCTACTGAATGAACATCCACAGAAGCTAGAAAACTGATCATGCTGATGAGGCGGGACCACTACTACCAACGCACAACATTCTCGGGGCGCGCGCATCAGCTCAGCCGTCGCATCGCTCAACTGCATTGACAAACCGCCATTGAACCGAAACGAAAAATGGGTTTTAGATTAAACTGTTTATGTGTGTTGCAGCGAAAACCCCCTCTACCCCTCCTCCGTTTGGGCGTGTGCCTAAACTTTGACCCACCAACTTCCTGTGGTGCCCGCCTCCACACAACCACCATCAACTCGACGCACGGCCGACAACAGAAAACAACAAAGAAAGCAACAAGAAGGAAATTGATCCACATCCCCCGTTCGCGGTGAACCGAATCATCAAACGATTCATGACGGCGCGTTGTGGCAAACGGTCGCGGCATATGGCGCGCGGCTGTGTAACAATAATTTCAGTGCAAACGCCCGATCGAGGAAGACCGGTTCCTAGGGGGCGATTCGGTGAGCGATGAAGGGATCGGAGGGACGGGACGGCAGCTTTGTGGTTCGTGGTCTGCCGGGGCTGACAGTGTCTTTCTTCTTCGCTTGTTTTCCGATTCCCATAAATTCATAAATCTCAGTACGCGCGTATCTCGTCCGTGCGTTACGAAACGTCGGCTTTTTAACGATCTCCAGTGCTATTCTCGCTGTAAATGATCGCTTTTCATTGCTGGTAGTAGTATCGGCTTGCCTGTTAGTGTAGCTACTCTTGTCTGTTAACTATACACACCCATTTCTCAGTGAAACAACCACTTTGCTACTGAAAATGCAACAACATAAGTGACCTATCCTAATGCTTTCCTCTCGCACACAGCATATGAACTTCCCTCGTTATCGTTAACTTTTAAAACTGTGTAGAAATGACTGTCCTCTGGAATAGCTCAGCCAATCATATGCATCAAGCCGAGAAGCTTTAGTCGACATCAATCTACACGCAATCAATCGAGAGAGAGAGTCGTCGCCACTGTCATTATCAATATGTTTCAACGATAAAAAAGCGCTCTCTATTGCAATTAGCATTACTGATACGCTCTGATTTGGACATCCTCACCGTACGCCATAAAACTCCTGAACCAAGGCATGTAACTACTACTATTGCGTTTCGTTTTGCGATCCTTATTCCTCGGGGTCTCCGGAGAGGTCTTTCTGATTTATTCGACGTGTCTTAATTGATCGATACATAGTGCCACCGAGCGACACAATAGTGCGTCGATGCGTTGCCATCTTGATTACATAAAATCGACCAACAGTCTCAATCTTCTGCTATAGCGAGAGACTGCAATTTTCTTGTCTTACTAGGTCGAGTCTTTGTCGTACCGTGCGTGAACAAGGATATGCAAAAGCAACTCCATTTCTGCAAGTTTTGCCTAGCAGATAGAGTTGTTTGGTTGGTTTTGTTGGGAAATTATAAAGAGTTTAAGCAGGATTCCAGGACGGATGATGATTTTCGAGAAATTTGAGCACAGAAAACTCAACCCGAATCACCAGTTGTGTTCATGACCTTTTCCCTCCAATCACACGCTACTGGGCCCCAATGATCAACGTGCACCTTAAAAAAAAACCCCCCCCCAAAGGTTACACACCACATTATGAAAGGCTACACACCGCGATCACCAACCAATTCCGACGGAAAAGGCAAGTTGGAGAGCAGAGCACACCAAATAAGGAACGGAATACATAACAGTGGGCTCCCTCGCCACGCTGCCCATTCTCTGGTGCTGGGCCCTATTGCGGGGTGTATACTTACATATATCAAACCGGAGTAGTATCGGTCCTTGATGTTATGCAGAACCGAGGCTTCGTTGAGGCACGTCAGTTCGGCCATATCTTCGACTTTGTCGAATTTGGGCGGGTTCATTTTCTGGATGTCATCCTTAAGTACCAGTACGCGCTTGCCAGTTTCGGCCAGCTCGACCTCCACCTCATCGCCCCGTTCGCCTTTGATGCTGGCAGCGACAAAGCCCTGCAAGAAGAAAGAAACAACAAGAAAGGTAAGAAGTTTTTGTCAGGAACACTGGAAACACTGGTCGTCCACCGAGCAACAACAGAGACAGGGAAACAGGTTACAAACGAACTACTGACCTACATCTGCAATATGCATCCCCGATCAAGCGGGAGCCGTCCGAGAGCGAAAGGACACACCATAAGTTTATGCGGACAGCGAAGGAACAACAAGGATCGTTAATATCTCCCTTTGACCCCCCCCCCTCCCGACAGGTTCCAGCGCTCCCTGCTGTGTACACAAACAACCTCCAAGAACCTTCCCCGATGCGAGAAACACCTTCACAACGTCAGCGTGTATGGGGACAAGGTCTTCTGGGACAGACTGGAGTTGACCGTATATGGTAGTGTTTAGCTGACGGCTTGCTGTTCACCCCGCACGGACCTTGCCTCTTTCTCTGCATCGCTTCCCCCAGCCACTTCCTTCTCTTTTGTTTCATCGCGCAGCATCCGCGACGATTCTTATGGCGAGATATGCCATCATTGGTACGCGCGCGCTCGGTAACCTCGGGTGCCTTGTGTGACGGTCGCTGAATGTGCTGTAATTTTACGCTGTCCTGATGGCGTTTTTTTACTCTCTCTCTACTATTTACAGCTGCGTAACTTATCGAGTGTGTATCGGCGCCGCTTGAGCTTCTCGCCGTGGAGCTTATGCGAGATAGCGCCCATGATTGGCAAGGACGTGTGTGTACAGGCCCGTAGTTGGTAACGACCTTCAACACGGGGGTACAAATTAAACTTTTACATTGGGCCGAGTATGCATAAAAGAGTACTATTTTGAGGGTTGGAGAGACCCAATAAAAATGGTACCTTTTGTTTTTCACGGAGTCCATTTTTAAACTGACTATTCGACGATAGTCTTTTAAAGAGAGATTTATTGATCCCAACACCTAACTAAATGAACCTTAAATCACAACTAATCTACAGTGAGCGGGCGCTACATCATCACCGGAATAAAGCGAAATCTTCATCGCACTAGGCACACTGCAAACATCCTCCCGTGGTGATGATCTTCATGTGAGCTATTTCTGCTCTCCATGACTCACACACGCCGTGGATCATCATCTCATTAGCCGTGTACGTGCGTGGTCCATCCTCTTGGCAAACACACTCCCAGCCTCCCGGTATTTCATGCTCATCGAAAATCAAACATCCAGCCCCTGAACCAGAGATACTCAAGCAGGCGAAAGGTTAAATGTGGGATCAGATCCCAAAGAACTAACCTCAGCTCAATGACGCGATTTTGTCTTCGTGCTTCCCGCCAAATCTTGCCAAATCCCTAGCCAAAAGCTGGTCTCAGCGTGGTGACATAAAAACGATGTCTTCCTTTCTTTACTTTGCACCCATAACCATCATGCCCGTACACACTAGCGCAAAAGCCGAACCACTTCACAACGGGCGTACAAATGACCAAATGGCCTGTACATGCGTATGGGCGTTATCTTTACTCATTTCGCCTTTTTTTTGCCACATGTTTACTTTACTTTGTCTATTTACATTTACAGGTTTCCTTCCCGCCCATTTGCCGATTCTCTCGTGCTCGCCCCAAAACTTACAATTGAAACGGAGCGAGACCAAGAGTGATCTTCACAACAACGCACATCGGCAATAACGATCGTAGAGAAAACAGGACAGCTTAACTTTCCACGGTAAAGTGTTCGGGGAGCAGCAACCAGAGCATGTTTGAATTCTGGTTCTTGTCGTGAATAACGTAGAAGAGCAAATTTTCGTCTGCCCAAATCGAAAATATCGTTTTGCGAAACGTGCTGTGGCTTAGATCATGCAGATAATCTAGCATGGACGGAATATTTCATCACTTTGTGGGGGTTGCCTTGCGGGAAAAAGCATGACCAACACAACACACCCGATGACGTCACTGTCGGCTGGTAGATCTCTTCTTTTCTCCTAGCACTTGATTCGAGTTTTCCGAACACAAAACATCATTATCTCAAAGGAAAAACCATTCTGACTGAGATTCCAGATGGGGGGGGGGGGGGACCCCAAACCGCAAAAGGAAAGTTA
>KZ061938.1:165359-234140 GCA_002091835.1 Anopheles maculatus | reverse complement strand
GCTCTTCTCCCGTTGGACTCGCGCGGTGCATGTGGAGTGCAGCATTAGCTGTGTGTATATGTTTTCGTTTGCGGCATTGAACTGGCGCTTGAGTTTGTTCTTGGTCGTTCCGGTCGTGTCCCTCCACCACAATCAAATTTGAGTCTGCACATGTGCAACCAACTACAAAACACACCATGACGGTACAAACCACCAATAACGACGAGAGCGAGTGAACCGCACACACCGTCTCACGCGGATGAAATATCGCAGCATGCAATGACGCGATATTGCATTCAGAGAACTTCATAGTGAGATAAAGAAAGACAGACAGAGAGAGAGAGCACGCGATGGATTGAGATGGACTCCATGACGACCGAAAGGAAAGACTGCAGTAAAATTTGCAACACTGCTCTTTGATACCGCATACTACCAACAAAATACACACACACACACAAACACACTCCGAGACAGCATAAACTGCATCACCAGACAAACTGAGCTTGTGGAGAGCAGCAGCAGCAGCAAATGTAATAAAATATTCACCCACCCATACGAACGCGCTCAGCAGGTATAATAAAATGCCGGCCGCCAGCCGGCAAAACGTGTGTATCCGGCATACGCGTTGTCTACCGGCCGTCGCGTGAATATATGCGCGCTCTTAAAACACCCCCCAACCGTTCTTCTAAGCAGGAAGAGGCTTGGAAGCAAGGGGAGGAGAAGGATGGCAAATCAATCAAACATTTATATCTAATTTAACGCTTCTCGAGGTACACCCAACCAAGGTGGACGATAATTTGCTCCGGTAATATCAACTGGAACCGTTTGTGTGTGTGTGTGTGTCGGGTGTCTTGTCCCCCCTTCAGTGGGGCAACAGCAGAACGAACTTTAGCCATATTTGTCGATCAAAAATCAATCAAAAAGAACCCATCCGGTGGTACTTTTTGTCGATATTGCACAAACCACACATCGATGACAAGCACCGGACACGGGCACGCCTCGGTAGGTGTCGGCTTTATCATCCTTATCTTATCTGTTATGCCAGCAACACACGCAAAAGGCGCAACCAAGCAAATCGGAAAAGATAAAAAAAAAACACTAAAGGTAAACACAAACTGTGCCGTTCGTTTGGTGATAAGTGACTTACAAGTCGCACATTTTTAGGAATCGCGATTGGAATTAAGAATGCGTTAATTCTCGATATTCACTCTCCGAAAGCAGAGTCTGAGACAGGAAATGATATCTTGTGAGACAATTTCTTTCTTTGGCACACAGGCACATCGCAATACACTGCCTTGCCCGGGGCGTGAGGGTTATGAGTCACACCGTAAAAAACTTGACTCGTGTACACCGGAGACACCAGAGACTGTATCAGGCTGTGGTATCGATCGCTTTCTCAAGCACTTCTCCTGATTTGTGTGGACTAACGGACGCCTGATCCGGTTCGGGGTCTTGGTGAACGATCACACTAAGGAGTATGGTTTTTTGAAGGGGAGGACAAATGTGACTCATTTGTACGACGTCTTGCTCCTCGCCAGGTTGCTTCGGTTCGGTGCACAAATTTTACACGAAAGATGCTTCATACATTAAAAAGCTGCTGGGAAAGTCTCACCTGTGATTCATGCGGTACCCAAACTAACCGCTTTTGTGTCCACTCGGCTTGCGTAGCCGGATCGTTGAACGAATTCCGCTCAACGGACAGATATTTCAGCTCCGGATCGTTGCGGTCTCGCAGATCTTCCGCCATCGTTGTTGTTGTTGTTGTTGTCACTTAGGAGATTATTTGCTCACTGTATATCCTTTTTCGTCCGGCAAAGGATGGTTGATCGGCTTTCACTGTTGCACAGAACTACACACACACACACTGTTGCGATGTTGCTGTTGGTTTTATGCTGGTGATTATGAGGTTTATTATGGGAGGTTTTGTTAACTTCACGATCCTTTTTCCACGCTTTCGGTTACGTTTTCGCACTCACTCATTCACAAAATTGCATGCAGCTTTTCCGAAAACTAAAGCGCACACACAAAAACACGTACATACACACACACGCACACGTTGAACTGATGACGTTGTTGCTTTCAGCTCTTTAATTATTAAAACTTGCTTTGATTTTTTCTCCCTTCACACTACTATTTTGCTCAACTCAACGCCACACACAAGGATCTCACTGTAATTTCAAATATAGAAAAGGTAAAAGACGGTCAAAATACATCCAAGTAGACATCGCCTGCTGCAAAAGATTCTTCTTCTGTAGCCACCGTTTTTCTTAACTTTCTCTCGCAAGTTTTTTAAAGCAACTTCTTCTTGCTTATTCCTCAACGAAGAAACAGGGAACGGTTATGATATTGCAAGTTAGTATCAGCCATTTTTCTTCTTCTCATTACTTGCTGTCTGCTGTCAACCAATTCTCGGCGCCGAGGCAGGTTTGTTGACGTTTACGCCAGGCTTGTGGATTTACAAATAATAACATATTCTGTACAAAGCACAGGCAGCAAGAAAACAACATGGCCAACTCCACAACCACAGAACAGCCACGGGGGGGTGTTGTATGAAAGATGTATCACGAGGACGTGATATTTTTACGCTCTTGTTGGGCAGGATTTATTCCAACGCGGAACCTTCTTGTGCGTCTTTTTGTTTTTGCTTATCCAAGCACAATAGGCAAACAATTGTGTTCTGAACAAGGAAAGAACGATTAGCAAGCGTCCCGAACATTCCGTGCTTTGTGTACTTTGCTTAATTTTCATTATCAAGAATAAAAAAAATGTTAAAAACATTTTAAAGACGAGTGTACGATCGACCTGCGAAACATAGAGCGACAAAATGCGAAAGAATACAAAATGAGGACCGTCGCACCGGCATCATACGCTTTCCACAAGTCGATCGGTGTTCCAACCAAAGACAAGTTTGAAGCGAAATAACGAAAGCCGCGCTATATCGCCAGAAAGAACCAGACATCTCCAGTGGCTTCCTGGCAAGATGAGGTGTGGTGTCGTTACTCGATGGAGTTTTTTCTCCCGTTTCCGTACATCTTCTTCGCGGGTTCTTTCGTTCTCGCTCTCTCTCTCTCTGTATCTTGGAGCACACAAACACACTGCGAAACACGCACAAAACCACGGAAACATCAAAGCCCACAACGCGCCACGATGGCTTCGCGCGTTTCTCCGGGGGCAAATCAGTCGTCTAAGCCTCACAGCAGAATTATTGTTCTGTGATTCTGCCGTACATGCCTACAGCCAGGCATGCAAACACGCACCCCCCCCCCCCCCACCCCCCCACACCCCCACAACTTGTTGCCGGGACGATGTGAGACGGTGTCGCGACACAACTGCTCGGTCACTTTGCACTTAGTCGAGTGAGTGAACAATTTCTCGTACGCGTTGCTTTTGCCCAACGGCTGCTCCACGCCGACTGGTTGATGGTGGGGAAAACGGATGGACCGTATACGTCCTTCTCTTTCTGCTCATTCGCTTTCAGCATGCTGCTGCTGCTGCTGCTGCAGGCATGTATGTTGCTGTTGTGGGGGGTTAGAGTTCCAATCCCCACCCAACCGGTGAGATGAAACGCATCTCACGGCCCTCTCTCCACACGTAACCCTTTCACTACGACAGAATGGTGTGCGTGTGACAGAGAGCGTGAGCGTAAGAATGTGTAAGTGAGATAGAGAGGGAGAACGAACATGAAAGGCAGAGACATCCGAAGCTGTGTGCATCTGACGAATAGAAAAGGACGAAAGAGAGCAGGTGACAGTCGCAAACGAACCTTTCTCTCTTCGCTTTTCCAATACAAATCCTTTTGAAATGAATTTATTTAAAAAAGTGCAATGTTCACCCTGCGCTGGAATGGGCAAAAAAAGAATTTAGAAAACTCGAAGAACATGTGTGCAAAAATGTACAAAAAGTCCTAAAAACGGTAACAGAAGAAAAAAGAAATAAAATAAAATAACTCATCCAAACTTCTAATCGCTAGTACCAGCAACAGCTGATATTTGACAGAACGCAATCAGCTAGAGCCGAACGAAAAGATGAACTAATTCATCGAATTTTTGCCGGTATCTGTCAAAGCGATGGTGGCATTTGGTAAGGAAATTAAGTATTCTACCATTTAGGCAGTGTTATTCTAACAGCTGCACACATAACACAACCCAGCCCAGCCCAAAAACTCATTGAAAGCTTGCAAAAGGAACACGCGTAAGTTTGTAAGTGTGTGTGTGTGTGCAGTCGATTAAATACCCCCCGAACGCAAACAAGAGCCGCGTATTCATCGCCATTGGGGTATTCATTTCACCACACAACTGGTGTTCATTTTGCGTTTTCCCCTTTGCCGGTGTTTTTGGCAACAGAAGTAAACGCGTTGTTCTTTTTACTAAATGTTGTAAACTATGTTGTCGGCAAATTAAGAAGGAAAACGCCAAACCACCCGATGACTTGATCCTTGTCACCCGCCACCCTCATTCTTCTTCCTTCTTCCTGAACGGCCAGACAGACACAGTGCGAACAGGAGGTGAGGGAATGTCAGTTGCCTTTCCGTTTCCGATTGTTCCATAACACAAACACACACACACACACACACACACACACACACACGCACACGCACACATTCCACCTGCCTTCTTCACAAATAATGCTTCACGCATATCAAAAGCAGTCATCTCATTCTCATTCCGGCTCACTCTCTCACTCTAGCTCTTTCGCACTTCACATTTCTCTCTGTTCTGCAAACGAACAACATCCCCATACACACACACACTTGCAAACCATTCTTTAACAGTGTTGGTTAGCTCTCTTCGAACGTGCGACTGCTCTCAACAGCTTTTCATATCTGCTTCTGTCGTTGTTCTACCGTCTGCCCCGGGATAGCTATTTCTTTCCATTTTAATCTCTTTCGTCTCGCGGTGTTCCTTCGCCGCCTCCTACATACCACACCCAAAAACGGATCTTAGGACTGTTTTTTTAACACACCCTGCAAGTACACACACAGTTTGTCGTACACCGAAAGGATACAATAGATGTTAAACACGGAAGATAACGCCTGAAGATATGCAATGCAGTGTTGACTGATTTCGATAGCAAACAACAGTCTTTCAAAAGGTTTTCCTTCTGTTGTGCCACACACTTTTCCACACTTCAGTGTGTATTGTTCCGAACGCCCATTCTCCGCTATTCGCGACACGAACACCCTCCACAATCCACTGTAGCAGGTTTTACCCACCAAACTACATACAAAGGAACGTTATTTCAAGTCTGTTGCACACAAAACACTACCACGGCTTACTACAAATGCCGACACTCGTCCCTTGGCGCTTCAAACTGCGGCGTCGTCTTCGTTTCTTCTTGCCTGATTCTGTCGCTCGCTTCTTCGCTTCTTCCAGCAGGCCACGACAAAACACACGCACACATGTACGCATTCGCGCCAGCAGTTCATTGAAAGTTCAAGCAACAGCAGTAGCGGCAGCAGCGAATCCCATTCCAGAAGCCGACAGATATGTACACGCACACATACACACACGTTGACCGCCGCCGCACAATGAAACTTTCTGCCATCGCGGACGAAAAGAAAAAAAAACGTTTGGCATTCTTCAACGGATTTTTATGTTTGGTTGCGACCGGCTTTTCAAACAAGTAATCCGTGACATGGCAAAAGCGCGATTAGTTGGATTATTTTAATCGAAGACCAGCTACACTCGAACATCACGGGGACTTTACACCTGGCGACGGCACACCACCCGTTCACTGGAAAGGCGGGGTTCCATACCAGGATTCGGTTGTAAAGACCCCAACGTGTCACTCTACGCACCGACATTCGTACGACACAAAAACGATACAAATTTCACACAATCACCAAACAATTTTAGACAAGCAACACCGAAACGCCATCAGCCGCCACCATTATTACTCATCAAAGCACAGCGATGTGTTCCTCGCTCCTCCGATTCCGATGCCCGTTGCGAGCCTAAATCCCTCCGTCGCTACTTCTTCTCCAGCACACTCACTCACTGCGATAACGCGTTTGTAACGCGGTGTAACTGCTCCTTGCAGGCAGCTTTTAAGCTTTGCCAAATTAAAAGCACCTCACACCGGTAGCACCGGTGTATCAGTATTTCCGGAAATGAAAGGATGCTGCTCTCGAAATCAATCCGCGGATGTTGCTATTTTACGGTGTAGAGACACGACAGGCCGCGAAACCGACGAAATGCATCAAGCACATAATGTGATGGTCTAGGTGAGTTCGCGAAGGCAAATGCAAAGGCGAACTGTCAAATCCAAAGGCTGTAGAAACGTCAAACCTCACAGGTTGTACAACGAATGCTGCACCGAAGAGAATGTTTTTAAAATAAATGTATGAAAGCAATAGCTGCTCGCTACTAATTCATTTAAGTGCTTTCGTTTGATATCCTTTATCGTTGGATTGTGAATTTCATTAATACGCTAATAATAGAATAAACAATTTCCAATGCATTGCAAAGTTCAACAACTATCTGTAGTAGAAGGCACGATTCTGCATTTTGGATACATCTTCCAATCGAGATTTTTCGGCAGACCGTAAGTGTTTGGCCGTGGCCGGTTTAGGTTTCAGATCCCGTTCAACATGTCGGTCATCAAAGAAAGCAGACATTGCAGACGATGTACAATAATATTATGAAATTATGTTGGTTTCATTATTTGCTTAGACAACGTTGCATTAAGATAAATCTCTTTCTTATATATAACTCAAGCTAGAAACGAACTGAACTCTTGAACTAAAGCTTTCCATTCAGTTGCTTATTGAAAGTCCGATTTCAAGCAGGGTTAAGGGTGAGCCGTCCGTCTGCCTACATTAGGTGTTCGGAATCAAACGCACGGGGACACGGGACACTAGAAACAAAACAAGCGAAGGAGCACAACGGTAGAGATGGGGGGTAAAGAGCACCAAAAGAAAAGGGAAAAGGAACATTCACACGCCTTTATCCCAGCGAGCATTAGAAGCATTCGTCGCGTTCAGTATTCGCCGACAGGAGCGTGGCACTGGAGGCCATAGATTTCTTGGACGACTTCGGTTTGCTCGAACGTTGTAAACTGCTTCTCGGTGACGATTCTCCGTCGTCTGGATCCTTCTTCTTCTTGGTGGATGTCGCGCCCACATACTCGGACTGGTAGCACTCGAAACTGAAGCCCTCTAAGCTGCTGTTGATGGGAATGTATGAGGAGTCG
This sequence comes from Anopheles maculatus, assembly GCA_002091835.1. NCBI lineage: Eukaryota > Metazoa > Arthropoda > Insecta > Diptera > Culicidae > Anopheles > Anopheles maculatus. The sequence continues at coordinate 226,970 of KZ061938.1, read as the reverse complement.
GTTGAAATTTTGGTGAGTAACGATGCGTCGAAATTGTGGTTTGGTCAGAACTTCAGATCTTTGATCGCTTGAGGCAAATCGGGCAGCTTGATGTCCTTAATTTGCTGCGGCAGGTTCATGCTCTTTACCGCGCTGACAGCCCGTGCCGGAGCGGCCGATATTCCGGCCTCCTGTTTCTGCAGCTTGTTCTGTTCCTCAATGCGGGCCAAAATGTCAGACATGTTTGTCTGCAGTACCATTCCACCCATAACCAGCTCGGAAAGGATGTGATGTACGGCATCGGCGTGGAAGATCAGATCAAGCTCGCAGACATTTTCGAAACATTTGTCCAACGTTTCCACAAACACCTGTATCAGATCCAGAATGCCCAGCTCGCTTTCCGACGAATCAACGCAAAACACAAAATACAACGTTGCGTAGTGTCGGTAGATGAGTTTGTAGTCGGACCCACCGATCAGGCTGCAATGGTCGGAATCGCGATTAGATGGTATGAGATGGTGGCATGGGTGCGAACCGCTACGAACCTTCCCCCTTCGAGAAAATTGCACACATTGTCGTCCCGCTTCGACACCAGCTGGAATGTTTCTTTTATAATCTGCTGCTGCATGTCTTCGTTCTAGAACGGGGAACCATATGTGTCGTGCTATTTAGTATCGCTTGCACCCATAGGAAGCATCCGTACTTACAAAATACTGGTAGAACTTGGACAGTCTCGGCTTGCCATGGTTGTTAAACACTAGTATCGCTTTGATCATGACGGCCTGTGTCTTCGAGAGTCCGGCTGAGCTGGCTCCGGATGCTGCGGAATTTGGCTGCGAAAAAATTTGCGATAAGAGTCCACGATCGCGTTGTATGCAATTTTGCTGTGTTTTTCTTTCCTTTTTCTACAAAACTGTTCCCCTATTTCTGCATCATCGTTGACGTTTCGGGAGAGATTGTTTTTCGCCGCGGGTATAGCTGACAGATGACAGCCGCGAGCAGGCTGCGGTCTATGCGAATGAATGGAAAGAAATGTTCAGCTAAAAGCGATTTTTAAAGAAATTGTGGGTAAATGAGCAAAATACTACAATTTCAAATTTCGCAAAATTTTGACAAAATTCTCATAAAATAACGAAACAACCCAACTGAACAGAAACCGAATCGAAGCAAACGCAATCCACATGGTCCGTTTCCGCATGGAGCGAAATGATTCCCCCACTCAAAAACTGGGACCGATTACGATCCAAGAGACACAGACGTTTTTCGCCGCAGTGTAAACGAGCACGAATAAAACGGCTAATTTTCCTGTGCGTGAATTTTCACCTTTCACCAGAAGGATGTGAAAAGTGTGGCGGACGTTCCCTGCTCGCCGATGCATATCGAGTATTGTGAGCAGCAGTGAATTTGAACCACGAAAAAGTGTTTCCAAAACTGCCGTCTTCGTTCCACGACCAACCAGTGGTGTGTGTGTGTGTGTGTGTGCGCGCGCGTGTTTGTTTGTGTGTGTGCGTGCGTGTACATTCCGTCCTGCTTCTGTGCTCCCGGTGTATTCTTCTACTTTTCCCTTCTCTGGGCCGTATTCCACCCGGCTTCCCTTGTCGTTTTGCCCGTTTCACTCAACTGGCGCGTTTGACACAAGGGCACCATTAACGTTGGGCCCTCTCATTCAGTCACACTGAACCCGAATAGGCCAATCGTCGTCGTGTGTACACACATCGTGGTGGCTGTAGTTGTGTGAGTGTGTGCAGTGTGCGTAGCAACGTGTGTATGTGCTGGCCTACTGTGTGTAGTAGGATGGAGAAGAACGTACGTGAGCCGCATGCTCTTGGTCGTCGTCTCGTGCTTTAATAGTGAAAATCGTATGTTTTTTCACGACTTTAAGTGAACGAATGTTGCGTGGAAGTCTGCTAACGAATGCTCTGTCCCGCCTGCTGTGTTCCGGACCGGTAATGTAACCTCAATGTGCGGGAAAACACGTTCCCGCAACATTCCGGCTGTACGCGTATCCAAAATGTCAGACATGTTTGTCTGCAGTACCATTCCACCCATAACCAGCTCGGAAAGGATGTGATGTACGGCATCGGCGTGGAAGATCAGATCAAGCTCGCAGACATTTTCGAAACATTTGTCCAACGTTTCCACAAACACCTGTATCAGATCCAGAATGCCCAGCTCGCTTTCCGACGAATCAACGCAAAACACAAAATACAACGTTGCGTAGTGTCGGTAGATGAGTTTGTAGTCGGACCCACCGATCAGGCTGCAATGGTCGGAATCGCGATTAGATGGTATGAGATGGTGGCATGGGTGCGAACCGCTACGAACCTTCCCCCTTCGAGAAAATTGCACACATTGTCGTCCCGCTTCGACACCAGCTGGAATGTTTCTTTTATAATCTGCTGCTGCATGTCTTCGTTCTAGAACGGGGAACCATATGTGTCGTGCTATTTAGTATCGCTTGCACCCATAGGAAGCATCCGTACTTACAAAATACTGGTAGAACTTGGACAGTCTCGGCTTGCCATGGTTGTTAAACACTAGTATCGCTTTGATCATGACGGCCTGTGTCTTCGAGAGTCCGGCTGAGCTGGCTCCGGATGCTGCGGAATTTGGCTGCGAAAAAATTTGCGATAAGAGTCCACGATCGCGTTGTATGCAATTTTGCTGTGTTTTTCTTTCCTTTTTCTACAAAACTGTTCCCCTATTTCTGCATCATCGTTGACGTTTCGGGAGAGATTGTTTTTCGCCGCGGGTATAGCTGACAGATGACAGCCGCGAGCAGGCTGCGGTCTATGCGAATGAATGGAAAGAAATGTTCAGCTAAAAGCGATTTTTAAAGAAATTGTGGGTAAATGAGCAAAATACTACAATTTCAAATTTCGCAAAATTTTGACAAAATTTTTATAAAATATCGAAACAACCCAACTGAACAGAAACCGAATCGAAGCAAACGCAATCCACATGGTCCGTTTCCGCATGGAGCGAAATGATTCCCCCACTCAAAAACTGGGACCGATTACGATCCAAGAGACACAGACGTTTTTCGCCGCAGTGTAAACGAGCACGAATAAAACGGCTAATTTTCCTGTGCGTGAATTTTCACCTTTCACCAGAAGGATGTGAAAAGTGTGGCGGACGTTCCCTGCTCGCCGATGCATATCGAGTATTGTGAGCAGCGGTGAATTTGAACCACGAAAAAGTGTTTCCAAAACTGCCGTCTTCGTTCCACGACCAACCAGTGGTGTGTGTGTGTGTGTGTGCGCGCGCGTGTTTGTTTGTGTGTGTGCGTGCGTGTACATTCCGTCCTGCTTCTGTGCTCCCGGTGTATTCTTCTACTTTTCCCTTCACTGGGCCGTATTCCACCCGGCTTCCCTTGTCGTTTTGCCCGTTTCACTCAACTGGCGCGTTTGACACAAGGGCACCATTAACGTTGGGCCCTCTCATTCAGTCACACTGAACCCGAATAGGCCAATCGTCGTCGTGTGTACACACATCGTGGTGGCTGTAGTTGTGTGAGTGTGTGCAGTGTGCGTAGCAACGTGTGTATGTGCTGGCCTACTGTGTGTAGTAGGATGGAGAAGAACGTACGTGAGCCGCATGCTCTTGGTCGTCGTCTCGTGCTTTAATAGTGAAAATCGTATGTTTTTTCACGACTTTAAGTGAACGAATGTTGCGTGGAAGTCTGCTAACGAATACTCTGTCCCGCCTGCTGTGTTCCGGACCGGTAATGTAACCTCAATGTGCGGGAAAACACGTTCCCGCAACATTCCGGCTGTACGCGTATGACACTTGTACTGCCGACGACGTAAAAGTGAAATAAGCACGCGTGAGTGTACTGTACTGGGGCGGGGAAGGCGCTAGTCCTTGCGAATGAAGTGTGCGGTGGACATTTGCTGACGTCGCAGCAGTAAGTCGGTAGCAAGAAGAAACGACTGGAAACAAAACTTCCTGTACGAGAGTCGCGCGAAATACGGTACAAGCAAGCACAAGGGCAGAAGTTGTGCCTGCGTGCGTACGTGCGCGCGTGTGCGGTTGTGTGCATGTGGGTTGGTATTGGTGACGGGGTGGTGTTGGAAAAGTATCCGCGCGAAAAGCCCGATCCGAAGAACAGGTGAAACTTTCCCGGAAAGCAAACATAGGATAGGAAGTCCTTCCGTGCGGGTCCATCGTTTGGTGGAAAATAATTCCTCTTCGCCCCACGGAACGACGGGGCAATGCGCATCCAAATGGTCTGCGATTCGACACCATCGCTAGTGAGTGCGGCAATACGGGATGCGTTGCACTCGACGGGCGGCAACACCACGAATGGACGCATTGGTACCGGACACGGTTACGGCACGACGAGTTCCTCCAGCAGTAGTAACGGTGTCACAGTGAATGGAAGTGGTTCTTCCAGCGGACATTCGACTCCTGCCAGCAACAAACAACAGATTCATTTTAGGCGGACGGTAGCGGCACCGATTGACCCCGATTACGACCAGTATGATGAACCCGAAGACGGTGGACCGAACGATTTGGTGGAATCCATCAGTCAGTCCCTGCGCCAGGGCCAGCAGGTGAAACCGATAACGTATGAGGAAGGCCCAAGCTACACCACTAGCCTGGACAAGCTAAAGTCCAAATATATCGTCCTGAAAGCAGCCGCACCGACCTCCGATTCCGCCGCCTACGGTGGTGGTACGCCAAGCAATTCCAACACGTCGTCGCAGTTCGGTGCTGGACTATCCAAAGCAACCGCCGGTGGTGGAGCCTCGAACGCAACACCGATGACCATGAACGGTGGCGGTTCCTTGAAGTTCTCGGCCTCCTCACAACTGACTGGCGCTGCCAAATCGTCCGGAAATATACCTCAACAACAAAGTAAGTATTGATCATGTGCTGGTGACTGAATGTTTCAAAGTGCATGCCCATTGCCCCTCATGCATACGGGAAGGCGATACGGGTTGAGAAAGTGCATAAATTGTACATGACTCACGCACGAGTTTCCTTTCCGACCTGTCACTCCTGGTGGGTATGTTTACGTTGTGTTGAAAGCGGAACTCAGCGATGGCATACACTGCATGGGAAAGGTACTTTGCACAGACAAACGTCTTTGCGCCGTGTGGAGCTTTGGATTCGCGGTACTAACCACACAATGGGTTCAGCTGTCATGTCAAGTCCGATTGCATTGAATGGTGGAAAAAGAAAAAAAAAGGGTTTTGTGCATGGGAGAAGGTTGTAGAGGAATGCGGTGGAGAAAGATGGTAGGGAAAAAAAGATCGATAACACCGCGCGCGCGATTTGTACAAACACGAGTGAGGAGAAAAATCTCACTAGCACTGTTGTACGCACGGGAAAGAAAATCACATCATCATGTGCGTGAAGAAATTTGACACATGCTTGCGCTCGTGTGTGAAGAAGTATCGTGTGCGATCATAGGAAACGATGTCGTCGTATCGATCCTGATTAGTTTTTCTTTCTAATAAAAAAAAGGTACCCGGAGAGGGCACGAGAGCAAAATTTCACTTTGCCATCGTCCGTACATCATCGGAAAAACATGCGAGCGAGAAAGTGAACGCGCATTTTCCCCTGTGTGACTATGTGTGTGTGTGTTTGAACTTCATAACATCGTTCGTCTGACCCTTTAACCCGTGTAGTAGGGATACACACACACACACAGGAACACCAATTTGTGTATGTGTGGTTGCTCGTCCTCGAGAAATTAAAGTGCCCTTCCATATCGGGAACTTAACGTGGGGGGGAGGGTTGATAATCGTTTCTCCCCGACCGAAGCTTACTACTGTCTCTACATATACGTAGTGATAATGGTGCAACCCTGAGGCGAACGTGCTGCGGATTATCTGACACGAGAGCACACGTGCTGCAAAAAAAAAAACCTTGTAAAAAGGATCGTGTTGCGTGGTGTCGTATTTTTTGTTCTTCCTCCGGCAAACAAGGCTCCTTCCGTTGTTCTGAACGCTCGATACGATTTCAATGACCCAAATACGACATCCTGGCCCAGCAACTCCGAGCGCCGCATCGTAACCGGGCGTCTGGGTGACGGAAATAAATCCCAGCTATACTGTGCTCCCCGGGACCACTGAGCGCATCGCTACGCTACGCGTGTATCACCGTGCCAGGTTCGAGCACCAAACCATCTCACCGCAAAACTAACGATGTGCCGCGGCAGGATTCGGTGCTACCGTACGGGATGCATTTTATGCGATTAGTTAAGCTACAGTTTCGCTACTTTTGTCAGCTGGTTTTGCGCCTTTTGGTACCGCTGTGGAGTAGCTTGCGAACGACCGCGCGCCGGAAAACCATCCGACGCTGGCAGCGGACAAACAGTATACCTTTGTCGCAGATCGTCGAAGGTAGGTTGATGATTGATTGTGTGATTCACGAGACACATGCGGCTGGGCAGCGTGACGATCACCAAGATTTACACACGCTTATCGTAGCAGGCACTGGGTGGCAGGTTTTTGCTCAAAACACATTCCATTTAAACCGTACGGTCCGCGCGTTCATCATGTAGTAGTGTGCGGCGCTGTGTGAATTAAATTTTGTCGTTGTGTGTGAGCCTAACGCTTACGCGTTTGTCGTTTGTCCGATGCGCTCAGGATGGAACGTCTGGAAACGTCCTTCCGTCGGTTGGAGCTTCAGCAGCAACAACACCAACAACAGCAACGCAATGATGAAAGTGATGCCGGCGTGTGGCCCCGTTCGGACGATAAGATCAGCCCCCCACAACTAACGATTTCCTGTGCTTTTGCTCCTCCCCCCGCAGATGGCGTCCCTGCCTCCGCCACTAGCAGCAGTACTGCCGCCGGAAGAATGGATACCAGCACCAACACAACACTGCCCCCGCCGAAGCGGACACTATTCCCCCGCGAGAGCGTACAGATCGGGTGGAAAACGACGGGTAGGAAATGGTTGGTCGGCGCGGGTATGATGAATATGGGCAACACCTGCTATCTTAACTCGACGCTGCAGGCCCTATTTCATGTGCCGGCCATCGCAAACTGGTTGCTGTCGGATGAACCACACCGGATGAAGTGTGATGACGGAGGTAAGCAAAAATTGTGCTCGTCGGCCCTTTATCATCGGTGTTCCTAACCGGCCGTGACTGACTGTTTCTTTGCAGGTTCCGGCGGTAGCTGCATTATCTGCGCGATGGCCAAAACGCTACTGGAATCACAGACCAATCATACCGCCTTTCGACCCTACCTGGTGTACTCGAAGCTAAGGCTCGTCTGTAAGCATCTCGTGCCGGGCCGGCAGGAGGATGCCCACGAGTTCCTGCGCTATCTGGTGGAAGCGATGGAAAAGTCTTACCTCAACCGAAGCAAGAACAGCAAGGAGCTGGATCAGTACAGCAAGGAGACGACTCCACTGAACCAAATCCTTGGTGGATACCTACGATCCGAGGTGAAGTGTTTGTCCTGTCAGCATGTGTCAACCACGTTCCAACACTTTGAGGATCTGCTGCTGGACATACGGAAAGCGAACTCGATCGATGAAGCGCTCGAGCTTTACTTTGCACGCGAACGGCTCGAGGAGATGGGCTACAAGTGTGAGGCGTGCAAGCGGCGCGTAGCGGCCACCAAGCAATTTTCCCTCGAGCGTGCTCCGTTCGTGTTGTGCATACAGTTGAAACGGTTCTCGATGCTCAGCGGCAAGATCAACAAGCACGTTGAGTTGCGCTCGAAGCTGGATCTGACCCCGTACTCATCGCCGGCCATGCGCACGAATGGTGGGAAGCTTACGTACCGGTTGACGTCGATGGTCACCCATCTGGGGAGTACGCAGCACTGTGGCCATTACACGGCGATCGGGCATACGGATGCGGCCGGGTACCACGTGTTCGATGACAGTTCCGTGCGACCGATTGGCATCCAGAACGTGATGAACACGAACGCCTACATTCTGTTCTACGAGCTGGAAAGTGTGGCGGCCGGAGCGACCGGACTGCCGAACGGAACCTGCCGACCGAAGGCGACCGTTAGCGTGGGTCAACCGAGCAGTACGGCGACGCTCACATCGATGGGCCACCTAAGCAATGGTACCGCACCGACCTGTGGAGCCAGTGGTGGGAGTAGTAACGGTGGTGGGGGAAGCAGTGGAGGCGGGGGGAGTGGTTCCGGCACGCCCGGAAAAGCCATTAACTCATCGCCACTACGGGTTCACGGTACTGGGGGCGGCAGTGGATCTGCTGGTGGCCTCTTCCCGAGCAAGCTGGAACAGAAGCCTGGCCTTATTGGGCCAGTGCTACCAACCGCTCAACCGACCGCAACGGCCAGCCCAGCAGCCGGTGCAGCAACAGTCAGCACCGTCAATGGGAAGGCGACCGGAACAACAACGACAACAGTTAGCTTAACCTCATCGGCGAATGCTTCCGGCCGGGAGATGGTGCTCTTTTCATCGCCTTCCTCGACTGCCTCAACCCTGTCGAACGCATCGCCGCTTAGTTCGCCCGCAAAACAGCACGAGCCGTCGTCGGCCACCACCAAGATACCGAAGCTTCCCGATATTAACGCGCGCTCCACGAACGGTACGGAAAAGGGTGAAAAGATGCCAAAAGGCAAATCTTTATCCACTCCGTTGCTTGCCTCGATGCCGAAGCTAAACTCTCCGAATAAAGTGTCGGATGGTGGCGTCAACGGATGTTCCTCCTCCGCGTCGTCGGCGGCGGCCGTGATCAGTTTGGTACCGTACGATAGCGATGATACGAGCAGTAGCACCACTAGCGAGGATGAAGACGAACCACCACACACTAGTCGATCGATCGTGCTTACGAACGGCACCAACGGCAGTAGTAGTGCTAGTGCGGCGACAAAGCGTGCCAAGCCAGTGATCCCTTTTGTTGTGGCGAATGGAAAACGGAGCGCGATTGTTAAGAACAGCGCTCCGCAGAAGGAAGACGTAGATGAGGATGATGACGAGGATGAAGAGGAGGAGGAGGATCGTACCGGGTCGGCAGCATCCCGTTCGCCGCAGATGATCAAAACCAAAGCCGGTCTTTGGCGGGTCTCGAACAGCAGTACGGCCGATCAACTAAGCTATCCCGACAGTGGTTCGGCATCCTCGTCCAAATCGTCCTCCCCAGCAACATCCGGCGTGTCGTCCCCTACCAACTCACCGGCCCAGAAACCATCCCTAAAGCTGCCCCTAAAGAATTTTTTTCTGAACCGGCCTCACTGAGCAACGGCCATCATCGACCATCGGCACAGCAACAGAATGGGAAAAGCAGCAGCAAATCTGCATCGAACGGACATCACCCGAACAATGGTGGAGCCGGAGGAGGAAACCGGTCTTCGTCCCCCGGTGGAGAAGGAAAGGGAAATGGTTCGTCGTCGGCCGTTCAAATGCTGATGAAGTACTCGCATCGAGGTTATGGTGCACCGGTCAAGAGCTGGAACGGTCAGCAAACGGTAATGGAGCGGGAACTGGCGAACGAACGGCGCGAGGAACGCAAACGACAGATCGAGGAGGATCGCGAAACGGAAATGGATCGAGGAAGGGTGAAGAAAACGAAGGGTGGTGGTGGTGGTGGTGGTGCTGGTGGAAATTCCAGCGGAAGCAATCTGTTCCAACAGTACCAGAATGGGGGTGCTGGTGGTAAATGGATGGGAAATGGTGGCGGTAACCGGAATCACTTCCACAACTACCATCAGAACAACTATCGTGGTGGTGGTGGTGGTGGTGGATATTATCAGAACGGCAATGGCAATCGGCATCATGGCGCTAGTGGTGGGTTTCGTACCGGTGGAAGACGGTTTGGGGGTGGGGGTGGTCGGAATGGTGGCGGATTCCACACGAAGGCTCATCATCACCATCAGCGCGGTGAACCGGGTAGCGGCATGGCTGGTGGTGGTGGCGGTAGCAACGGGTTTTATCATCGATAGAAGCAAAGCACAACCCGACGGTAAATTTAGCAGAGAGAGAGAGAGAGATAGCGAATAGAACGGAGATTGATCGAAGACACCCAAAATGGATAGTGGGATTGTCATAGCAACCGGTGGCTAGAAAGTATAGCGCAGTGTACGTAAGGGAAATGAGAAAGATAAAATAATCACCACACACACACACACACACACAATCACAACTAATGCGAAACAAAACAGTAAAAGCAATGTTTTAACAAATTATTGCCACAAGCAGCAGATTAATGCGATCGTTTTTGGTTGTTGTTAGTTGGTGTTGTGCTTATGTGGGTGATTGCTCTTTCTTTGTCATCATCCACCATCCTTGCTCGTTGCATTAATTTTCCTTTTGAACAAAAAGTGCGTTTTTTGTTTTGTTTTGTTGTTGTTTAATTTAATAATAACATGCTCATTCTCTCTCTTGAATACATTACTGAGCAACACTCGTAATAAAGGAACGTTTCGGCAAATGAGTCACATAAACATCCGGTCAAGAGAAGGAATGAGCCTGAAAAGATAATATACTACTACTACTACTACTACTAGTGCTACTTTTACTACTTACTGCATTTGTATGGCAAAGTATGTGTACAGGAATTGTCCCCAAAAACAAGCGACGAATTAACAGTGAAAAGCTGATGATAGAAACAAAAGAAAAAACAAACAATGAAACAACGCGCTACTGCTATTGTGCAAAAGAAGAAAAAAAAAAGGTATCGATAGTTTGTACATAGATTATGCCTATTTTTAATCAAACACACACACACACACACACACACACACACACTCGTAGATGCAAGTCAGACGAAGAAAGGACTAGTCGTAGATGCAAGTCAGACGAAGAAAGGACTAGAAGCTTGTAAGAAGAATCTAAATAAAAACAAAATGCTGTAAAAATGTATCGCTTTATACACACTCACACACACCCGTTTTGGAACTCTGATATAGTGTAACAAAAGGCCCCGGTGCACGAGGTTTAGCGGAAGGCAAGAAGTTGTACAATTTCAATTATACCTCCTTTTTTAGGTGTAGAAACAGCAACATAACGCAAAACCAGCACGCATTAAATAGAGAGAGAGAGAGAGACGGATAGATACTGACACAAAAAAGGGACTACTTGATAAGGCGAATAAATGGAAATGGCCCCCTTTATCGATGCGCTCTAACATAAAAACAAAACCAGAGACCTGCCGGGAAGGGGAGGAGGGAACCGCAATCCGGAAACATGTGTATAGATTAACAGTTAAGAACCGTAGCGGGTTAAGGGGGGGGGTCCTTTGCGCCGGCATTTAGAAAACACCGATACCGACAGCTACTTAGCAGCGTGTTTGGGAGTTTTCCATTTTCTTTTCTTCCCGTTTTTATTAAGTAGTAGATAGAGTTTCAAATTATCAAATTGATCCTTTCTGTTTTGAGTTTGCAGTGTTTTTGTTGTGTTGCCACAAAGTTGCAGTAATAGGGGCTTTAGTGAAGCAAACATAAGAAAGAAGGGATTCATCGAAAGACTGTGGATTCGAAAGGGAAGAAGAAGGTTCAAAGTTCCGCAGCAAGTAAGGAGAGACAGAACGCAACCCTCAAGTCACTGTGTGTGACTGCTGCATCCAATAGCAATAATAGACACTTATCAGAATTATCCACAACTAACCACACACACACTCCAAACCTGTGGCGCATTCGTATTGCCGGGAGGGGTTGTGTGCGTAATTTTAATTTTAACTCGCAAAATACACTGAACGAAGCTGGATCTAGTAGCCCACCCCAACAAGCTCTCCCTATTTTGGTGTTTGTTTGTTCATTCTGTTAAGCGCTCTACGACCGGTTATAGCATGTAAGGTGTAAATATGAAACAAAATAGGCGAGTGTACCGTCTACACTCTACCCGCAGCACTATAGGACAGAAAATTAGCGGACAGACACAGGCATACGAATACGAAATTGAGCGTTAAAGGTAAATTAATTACAATATGCGTCGTTTCTGCTATACAGCGAGAGGGCGAAAGATCCGAGGAGTCTAACAAAAATAGTTGCAAATACAAACAAACGAATTGCGAATGTCCGTGTGTCCGTGGTGGCGTTTCCTACTCCCAAACATGTAACAACAAAATTCACCGCAGCTAGCAGCGCTCTAGCTCTTCTAGACATTAAATTCCGATGAAACTAAGTTAATAAAAACGTACAGCCTTAAAACTATTAAGCAATGGTGTTGCGTTTCGATCACTTGTACGTTTTACCACATTTCGTGACTTGTTGGAGACTTCTGGGTTGTATGAATTTGTGGAGGGAGCGTCTCTTCAAGACACCTCGTAGTGGAAGCGGTCCCATCTACTAAGAAGAGAACTCGTCGTACTGAGCAGATAGTTTTCGGTGGAATTCCGTATCGATACCTCAAAACGTGCCATCCTTTAATGTCATTTGTTTGTTTTATTTCCATTCCTTCAACCTTGTTTTTCCATACCCACTGTGTTTGTTTGGCCATAATCTACTTATACGCTACGCAGGGGCGTTAACTTAAACGCGTAGTCAAATATTACGCTGGAACCCATCGTAAAGCTACTCGCCCGAAACAAAAATTAATGTGTAGAAACGAACCCACGACTCAATTAAATGCAACCCACATAAAGGAACGACAAAAGTAAATTAAAATTAAAAAAAGGATTAAATAAAAAGGTCATGAAGGAATGTCAGAGTAAAGGGACGATTACGATCATCACAGTTTGAAAGGGACAGTGAATGCCAAATGAAATGAACAAATGTAAAACATGAAACTTTGTTCGTCATAGACTAGACTATGGTGGGTGGAACGCACGCACGCTCGCCCCAATACACCTTAAACCATGTATCCCTAAGCAGCACACGTAACTACCCGAACCGGGAGAGAAAGTGAAAGAGAGAGACAGATAGAGTCCTTTGGAAAGCGTTACGGTAACGATGGTAACGGATCAATGCCGTACGGCAGCAGCGCCTCCTTTGGACGATAGCAGCAGCGACGTGACGAAGCGTGCAATTTTTTCGTACGCCATAAACATTAGCGCGGCGGTCAGAACCGTTTGCAGCAACTTTGCCTCGAGGCCACGGAACAGCCCGGCCACACCCTGTCGCTTCAGGATGATCAGCAACATCTGGACCGTATCTACGTCTGGCGGTAGGTTCAGATTCCGATCACTATTCCCGTGCCGTAGCTTTGTCTGCACCAGTTGCAACGGGTACGTCAGCACGGTGGCGATCATCTTCGCGACCGCGCCTATGCTGAAGAACGTTATAGCGGACGGTGCCTTTCCGGTTGCGCCAGCCGTTAGGCGACGCTTGAGCGCTTCGTACACCATAAACTGGATGGCAGGATTGATGACGAGCATGAGGGACGGTATCGCACCGGCCCACAACCCCCGGACACCTTCCGTTCGGGCGATGTACTGCAGCCCATCGAGCAGCCCGTCATACTGCACATCGCTACCACTGTGGCCACCGTTCCGTTTCGCCTGGTGACCGAGCCCTTTCATCTTGAGCCGTGTGTTAACAACCCAGCAGGGTGTCGTCGTCAGCACGTTCACTACACCGGCCAGTGAGCCGAGCAGGAGATCGCCGAGAGCGGATTGGCCACCTCCGCCCCGCAGCGCTTTCAGGCTGTGGAAGGTGTAGAAGTAGACAAAGTTGGAGATGCACAGACTTTCCAGCACCGGAATGAGACCACGGTAGAGCGTTTCGAACCCCTCCTCGTCGATCAGATTGCGCAGGATGCGCCATGTGCTGAGTGCTTTACGTCGTTCCGGTTCTTCCACTATAAAAAATCGAACACAAAAACGTGATTTAAGCACACGACTTCAGTGCCGCTGTTTGAAGGCTTAACATTAGGGATGGCTTATCAATTTCTCTGCTATAATCCGATGTGGAGTACGATAAGAATAGAGAGCTGTGTTCGATAAAGAAAACTGCCCAACTGAGAAGATGACCTTTGCCTTTCGAGTGTGCTTGTATGCCTCCAGCGAGAAAACGAATTTACGTAACGAAATTCGGCCCCGGGGGAAAAGCGCTTCTGCTCTGTTTACTTACACTGTAAACGGCTGCGTACGGTGTCCAGCGGATAGAAGGCCGACATCGCAATCACGCTACCCTGGAAAGGTGGAAAAACTGGTTCATTAAACTCTGTGAGCATGGATAAATTAGAGCCCCAGAGCTTCGTGCCCTCCACTTACCGCTGCGCCGGATACCGCGTGTACCCATGATTGGTAGCTAAACACCTGCTTCAGCTTCGACTGGGACATTGTTGATTTTGGCTGAGTGGCTTTGGTAGTGGTAGTGGTAGGTGCACTAGCAATTACGAATCCTAGCAAACACTTTCTGCCTCAAGTACTTTAGCAGCCAGACGTGTTAAAACTGTTTGCCCTATCGCCCTATCATACTGACTGAAGAGACTCTGTGACTGTGCGTTGTATGGCGTTGACCTTCCGCGGGCGAAGTAATTGACGCAAAAATGTGCACTTCTAGAATTCTTTCCGCACTCCAGCGCGGATTAGCCCGTCGAAATTTATGCGCTTTTGCAGTGGGGTACGATGGACGAATGAGACGAAATTTTCTCCGCGCTCATCTGCTGTCAAAAAGCTGTTTTCGGTCAAACGGTGACAGCTGCGCCTTGCGTGATACGTGCACAGTTGTGCAAAGACAATGTGGGACACCGGTAGGCATGATGTATGTGGTAGTTTTTCCATGAATACTCCAGATTACTCTCAAATGTGTGGCCTTCGTTAATTTGGTTTTCAACAGTAACTGAGAGTTTCTTGATTTATTTGTTCAATATTCGATATAAAAAGGGAACTCTATGTAAAACACTGTGTGGTCACCCTGTTCAATTCTGTTTGACGTTTCGTTTGGTAATGTTTTTTTTTCTTTCAATGTGATTTTGCCGATTCCAAACAAACGTGTGCATCAAATTATACAATACTTTCCACTGCGATTCCAGTTGAAATATGTGGAAAATGTTGCAAGAAGTGCGCCTGATTGGCGGCTTGGCTCGACCAAGAAGTACAGCTCTCCAGAACACACCTTCAGCCGTATTCCGTTTATTTAGTTCCAGCACCACCACCACCACCGCTCAAAGCGACAGCGAATCTTTTCTTATTTACGGTAGGTTTTGGTTCGATTCGTAATGTTTATCCTTATAAAAGTTGACTGTTTTACAACACTCTCACAACCAGACAAGGATCCGGCCCCTGCGTTCATGCGGGACGATGTACAGCAGCTGCTCAAGTCCATCACACGCCTGGAGCTGGAGAAGGTGTTCCGGAAGCGGTCGGTAAAAGACAACACGGTCGAGTACCGGTTCATGACCGACGAACAGCTGCGCCAAGAACTGCTGCAATCGATTGGAAAGGCACAAAAAATGCTCCAAATGCCGCCGGTCGTACAAGAACAGAAGGATAACTGTCGGGTGATATCAAAGGATGGTGCGCTGAAAGCTCTAGCGACGTCGAAATTTGTCTTTACCGATATTACGTACGGGTTGAAGAACAGTCAACGATCGATCGTGGTGCGCCATCCCGACGGTACCCTGCAGGAAGCACCGTACGAGATGCGGAAGCGGTTGAATCAGATCTACTTCCCGCTTACCGGTCGTTCCGTGCACGAACCACCAATGTTCGAACACGCGCACCTGCTCCGACTGCTCGACGAAGGCAAGTACGAGTTCGTTCTCGATCGGGCATGTGTGCAGTTCGAACCGTACGAGAAAGATTACCACCAAATCACGGCCAAAGTGTACCAGCACGTCAACGAAAGCCGTTCGTTCGACGCATTACGCTCAACGCGTCACTTTGGCCCGTTTGCGTTCTTCTTGGCCTGGCATAAGCTGATTGACGATTTGCTGCTGGATATGATCAAACAGGACTATCTGCGAAATGGAATCGAACTGATCGTGCTGTACTCAACGTTGCATGGAAACGTGCTGGACGAGAGCGTGAAGCAGATTGCACTCGAGCCCCAAATGCCGACCCTTTTCGATGCTCCGGAAAAATCGATCGATGAGCTAAAGCAAGACGAACAATTGCTGTCCATAATTGAACAGTTTGTGAACGAACAGGCGACGAAGAAGGTGCAACTGAACCTCGCCGTGCAAGCGTATCGGGAAATACTGTCGGAGAAACTTCGGCTTGCGCAGGGCATTAGGAGAATGCACGGCGAGAGCTGAGGTGGAAGCCGGTGGGAGTACTTTGGGCGCTTTTGAATAATTCGTTTGAATGTAGTGCAGGCACGTGAAATAAAATGAAAAAACAAACAAAAATGTTGTCCTCCAGTCCTGCCTGTGGCACACATCCCTGACCTTGCGGGCAACTGTATTTGTTGGTACGGTTCTTTTCTGTCTCCAAGTTTATGATTACGGTCCTAAGCCGGAATAGGAAAAGGAAAAGCTCAATAACCATCAGATGATTAGCGTTGTGGCAAAGCAGCACCTTTTTAGCGAAATTCGAAATCAATTCGATAGCCGTGCGGCCGCTACCGCCGGCGATGCATTCCGCAGTTCAGACGTATTAGCCAAGGTTGCTAGAGACGTCTTTCTAACGTCGATTGCAATCGCTCAAGGAGCTTTGGCAGTTTTCGGAAAAATGTAAACAAAGGCGCTTCCGTGGACTGCAACTCCGTACGTCAAAGGGCAAAACGTCAAGACGCTCTACATTTCACTACTACCACCAACCAGCACCTTTGCTTTTGCCTGTTTGAGCAACAAGAAACGAACCACAAAAGTGTCCAAGAATTGTACCAAAGGACGAAGAAACGGCCAAAACGGATCATATTTGACCGCTCGCATAGTTTGCGGTATTCCGGAAAAGGTGATTTTCAAGTGCAAAGAATGTAAACGTCAGCGGGCGAGAGATCAGAGTGCACGATGAAAAACTGTGTGCGTGCGTGAGTGAGTGCGTGTGCGTACGTGCACAAGTGTGTGTGTGTGCGTGTGTGGTTGTGTGCGTGCGCGTGTGTGTGCGGGGAAAAGCTTTTACGCCCACCCCGTGTTGCCCTCCCCAATTCTCCACCGCCCTCCCCACAACATCCAGGAGCGACCCGCAACAATCGGCCGGAGATGGAAGGAGCCGTAGCACCACCGCCGCCGCCGCCGCCGCCGCCAGCAGCACCACTACCACCACCAGCACCACCGAACGATGTTTACGATGTCATCAATCAAAAGGAATGCGGAATATGTCTCACGTTCCGGACGGAGCAGATCTGCTTCGACATGTTTATGCCCCGGGAGGACGACCTGAAGGAAATACCGTATCTGGTGTGGAAGCATGTCGGGCTCCAGTTCCCGCAGGAGCCGGGAAAGCACTACGTCTGCCGGGACTGTGGGAATGCGGTGTACGAGTTCAATCGATTCTATCTGATGGTGCAGAACGTGCACCAGGAGCGGCAGGCGGCGGTGTTACAACAACAGGCCAAGCAGGAACATAGTGAGCCGATCGTTGTGGAGGAGCAAGTGGTCCAGGGCGTAAACCAGAACGGTCATCATGGCGAGATCGCGAAGCTGAAACCAGCACCACCACAGGTAGATGGAACCGGCGGCGGCGGCGGCGGCAGTGGACTGGTCCCGATGCAAGACGTTCCGGAGACGTTCGCTGTGAAGCCGGAAGCGAACGGGATGCCAGCACGGGGCAATGGGACAACGATGGGCGACTGTACGGTGGAACAGATGCAAGGAATGGGTTCGTACGCGGCACTGAACGATACGGAGCCGGAAAGTAGTCGAATTCGGCCACCGGTCGGCACACCGAGCCGGAAGCGTAAAAACCAAGAGATGGACGAGGAGATTATCGACTTCTACAAGCTCGTGTGTGACGTGTGCGAGGACCGCGTAGAGTACGGCACGATGAAGGAACTAAACCAGCACATGAAGCACATGCACGGAGAGGAATCGGGCCGCGTGAGCTGTCCGCAGTGTGGGAAAATGTTTCGGACGCGGGTGAAGCTGCTCGAGCACAAGAATGTACACCTGCGCCAGGACACCACATCGGAGGATGACGCGGAAAAGCTGCAGTCCGAGCAGATGGACAAAGAGATATTGGAATTTTACAAGCGAATCAGCTGTGAACTGTGTGAGTCAAGCGCAACCGGTGGTACCGGTGGACCGCAATCTGCCGGCACACTGTACGCGACCGTCAAGGAGCTAAACCACCATATGCGGCTGGTGCATGGACAGCAGGCCGGCACTGTCAAGTGTCCGCTGTGTGAGAAGAAAATCCGTACGCGACCGAAGCTGCTCGAACATAAGCGCATGCACCAAACGCCAAACGTGCTGCTCGAGGAGGATTCCGGCAAATCGGGCAATGCCGGTGGTGAAGCCGGGCCCGAGCTGACGGAAGAACAGAAGCAGACGCTAGATAGAGAAATATTCGATTTCTACAAACCAATTATATGTGAGATTTGTGAACCGGACCGGGCGGCAACCGGTCAGGGTGAATCGGGACCCATCCATCAAGCTCCCAGCGGTCAGGGAGAGGCGGGAGTGGTGGTGATGGCGGCGGCGGTGGCGGCGACGGCCGAAGAGGAGTACCGATCGCTGAAGCAACTAAATCAGCACATGCGGACGGTGCACGGGCTCGAATCGGGCACGATCAAGTGTCAGCTGTGTGCGAAAAAGTTTCGATCGCGCGTCAAGCTGATCGAGCATAAGGAGATGCACCAGAATCCGGAACGCTTCCGGTGCAGCGTGTGCCAGGAGGTGCACCAAAACCTAGAAGAGCACATGCAGAACAAGCACCAGGAGTGGGAGTTTGCGTGCGAAGAGTGTGGCAAGCGGTTTCCCTTCAAGAACCGGCTCACCGCACACATGGCGAAGGTTCACATGAAGAAGGACATTATCTGTGAGGAATGTAACAAACCGTAAGTGTTGCGGATGCCAACTGAAGGAGCAATCAGAATCCGGTGGCTAATCATATGCCCTGCCATATCTTGTCCATTTTCAGATTTACCAAGTTTAGCATCGAAAAACACAAAAAAACGGTCCACGGTGGGGGCGGCGAGATGTTCCTCTGCAAAAGCTGTCCCAAAACGTTCAAGACGCGCGTCTCGCTAGAGCGGCACATGGAGGGCCACAATGCCGGGGGCGAGCAGGCTGTGGGTTCGGCCGCCACCGTGATCTGCGCGATCTGTAACTCTGTGCTGAAGGGCATGTACAACCTGAAGGCACACATGAAGCGCATACACGCCGAACAAACGCCGGCCACGTGCAGTACGTGCGGCAAAACGTTCAAATCGAAGCACAGTCTCAATACACACACCACGAACGTGTGCAACATGCGGCAGTTTGGCTGTACGCACTGTGGCAAGCAGTTCAAGAAGCGGACAAAGCTGAAACAACACATGACGATTCATGCGCGCGGTGCCGACTAAACGCCGTTTCGGGGCGCTATAGATGGAGGGCAACTGACGAGAATTAACGTAATAATATTATTATGTAGTATATAGTCTGTACGTTTAGGGGATTGAACTACAACCATATTACAAGTTGGACGGCATCGCGAAAGGAACGAGGGCCCATTTTCACCACGGATTGGCCCGCAAAGAACGAGAAAA
Source organism: Anopheles maculatus (assembly GCA_002091835.1). Classification (NCBI taxonomy): domain Eukaryota; kingdom Metazoa; phylum Arthropoda; class Insecta; order Diptera; family Culicidae; genus Anopheles; species Anopheles maculatus. The sequence goes on along the minus strand of KZ061938.1, from coordinate 207,534 downwards.
GATCGAGAGACCGAGCGTGTAGTGGAGGCGTGTTTGTAAAGCACGTTAGGCACCTCACTCGTGTCGGTACGCACGAGCACGAGTGGCAAGTTCACAATGATGCTGATGGACTCCTAAAGCGGGGGGAAAATGGAACATAAAATAAAATATTTTTTGTTTTAGCGGCTTAGCTTTCGGGTGTTGTGTTGAGATGTTGTTTGTTATTAAAGGGGGCTTAAAACTCGCAGCGTGTCGTGCTTCCTACGGTTCCTAAGTTAACTAAGTCAATAACTCCTGGTAAGATCTCACCAAAGGATGAGCTGCTCAATTTCTTATGAGCTTCTCGTACATGTCCTGAAATGCTCTCCCAATGTGCTCATGTTAGGATGATTGAAACTGGGACAACTTTGTAGCATAAGCGACCTAAATTGCGTTTATCTTATCTTGACTAAATCGTAAATAGGTATTGTGTATCGGTAAACAGGAAAGGTGCAGAACTACACCTAGAAAAAAGTTGATACATTTACATTTCCCTCTACATTACGAAGGGAGGAAAATGTTCGCAAGAAAAGTCGCAGGACTCGATTGGCTGAAGCTCATATATATGTATAACATTAAATAATTTAATCTTTTGAATTCGTGATAAGCATAGGAGTGGCTTTTCAGCGACGATCTCGTTGTCAATTTTCCATCAAACAATAGTGGAAAATCTTGAAAAGAAAGAAATACAAAGGATTCGACGAACCATCGATCATCAACTATTCCGACCGATTTGTCGGAACAAACGAAAGTCGACGAAAGAAGCTTTTTATCGACATGGGCACTGTGGTTTAAATGTTGTGTGCAAATTAAGTTTAATATTTTTTAACCTGTTTTGTTTCACAAATCGGTTCAATGAACAGCATTTTTGTATGCATTATACAGGCAAATATTTTTTAAAAAGGCATATTTCCATTGAGAAATCCTTCCACCCTAACGACTTTGTCCGACAGGGGCAACGACTGTGCGCAAATCATGTGTCAACGCTGTCAGTTGTCTGCTGCTGTCGAAATGGCGAAAGACAGAAAAGGAAGGGAAAAACTATTGTCTGTGCGATCATAAACAACAAATCGACAACAAAGTTCGACGCCTCGCTCGTGAAAAGATTCGTGAAAAACGGTATTTGCAGCGTAAATTAGTGGCCAACAAGTGGCGCAGAACCTGCGGCAACATTCGTACCATCGCGGTCGTACAGCAGCGGTGCTGGGAACGTATGATATACGCCGAACGGGAGCACTTTTCGCCGAACCCCCGTGTGCCCAACTCATATGTGAACTTGAGGCGAAAATAGCGGCACGACGCTACTCCCGTTGCCTTCAGAAGTTAGGATTTAATGTTAGATTTAGAAACTTTCGTATCGTGAACGTGCTCGGCACCTGCAGCATGCCGTTCGGCATCATGATTGTCAACTTTTCGGAGCGGTACAAAAAGGATGCCAGCTACGAACCGGAACTGCATCCGGGCGTTACCTACAAGCTGCAAACACCGAAAGCGACCCTGAAAATATTCTCAACGGGAAGCATTACCGTCACCGGTAAGTTGTTCGGTTGACACCCGACAGTTGACGTTTGATGTGCTTTTCACGCTCGCTCTTCGCATTTCAGCGGCAAGTGTGGCCTTTGTGCAAGCGGCAATCGAACAAATCTTTCCGCTCGTGTACGAATTTCGTAAGAAACGATCGCCGGTGGAGAAGCAGGCAATGGTAAAACAGCCCCCGCCGGATTTTGATCCACACGACGTCGACCATCTGATCGAGGAGGACCGTGAAGGTGCGCTGGCGGAAGCGGAAGGGCTTACGTACTGGAACGGCACGGCTGCTGCCGCAGTGCCCGTGGAGGAGGCCGAAGAGGAGGACGAGGAGATGCTGCAGCAGCAGCAGCAGCCAGACGACGACGATGAGCTGGAGACGTTCGGTGACGATGTGGACGTCCGTACTCGTAACAACACCAAAGCAATACACAAAATCAATAGTATTAGGCAAAACGGTAAGAGGCGCCGAATGCGCCAGCTGCGCCCAACCGGCCGGGCTGTGAATGACGGTGACAGCATGTCCGACGACGATCTGTGCGTCAGTGATTACGAATAGGGGCGCTAACAATCGAGCGCCCGGTGGCGCACTCATAATAGCGTTCTTACCGCGCAGTTGATATCTTTTGTAGACTCGTTTGTCGTGTTCATGATCAGCCCGCCGATGGGAAAAATAGACTCAAAACGGAAATAGTGGAAAACGAAGGATCAACACGGACCGGTTGTTACTAATGGAACCGGTGATGGAAGGGTTCCCTGTCCTCCAGGAGCATGGCATGCATGGCATCTGATCAAACGAGAAACAAAAACAGGAGCAGCAAGATCAACAGAGCAAGCAAAACCAACAATAATCCTAAGTAGACCGTACGAAAGTGGGAAAAACGCACCCCAAGTTCTCATTCATTACTATTGGCTAGTTCGACTGGCTTCTTACTATTTTACCATGGCATATGACAAAACCCCTCCCCCGAGCTGGGAAGATTCCTATAATTTCTTTTCGTGGTTTGTGAAACGATCGTGGAGGGATCGATCAAAGTGCGGATTGCTGACCAATCGAGTTGAATGATGCCGTTGCCTAGGATACAGGCGAGCAGTAAAAAAAAATCTATAGCAGCTTTATGTTGATCTGTGGACGATAATTCACCCGGCTGGGCGTTGAACATTTTCGTATTACAAAAAACATATACACACACACACACACAATACGTACATACATACACACATCCTTGACTCGAATTATGACAATGTGATGAAAATAAACACGAAAACTATCCGCCAACGTTCGTTCATCAAGCACACACGCACACACGGTACGCGCAGACTGGCAAAATCCAGAGAAAATGCAAAACAACAATGGGGCATCAGAACCACCACAACAACGTATTCCGATACGAAAAGAATGTGTTTTGGGGGCCGCTTTTGTCGGAAACAAAATTACAAAAGCATACGTTTTGCGAAACCAGCATCCGAACACATGGCATGTCGTGCACCGGTGTCGTCCGGTGTGTAAGAAAGATTTGGCACGGAGAAATGCTGCCCGTGTCTCCTCAATGTCCGTTGTGTTAAGGGCGCCGTTCCCTTAAGATTTGTGTGATTGAAACTGTGCGCCACAATTCGGTATGTTGTTTCCGTGAATCATTTGTACTTGTAAGTGGTTGGTTTGTAAGAATTTGTTTATAAGCATAAGCAAAAACGGCCCATCTAAAAATGTAATAAATAACTGCCATTACACTAACGATGGTCAAACGCAATCGAGCGCGAGGGAGTTTATAATGTACAGCGCGAGCAACCGAAGAAAATATCTCTAGACGGCAGAACACACTGTGCTGGACAGTAGTAGGTTCCGTCCAGATTCTATTTTCGGCATACACGGCAGGCCTGTGCAATGAATTTGAAATTGCATTTTCTCGTGCTCGTACACCCACGTGTTGCGTCAACCGGTGTGACGGAGAAGAAGAGAGTGTGAGAGTGAAAGAGTGAGAGCAGAGAACGGTAAGTGGTGCCGCAGCGACAAAAGGGGGAAATTTTCCACCTATTTTCGAGTTTCCGCGTAGGTAGTACGGGAAGCTTTTTCCGGAGCTGATTGTTGAATGAAATTCAATTAACGGAAAAGAGCGCACAGTTCCTTTGCAGTAGAAGTAGTAGCAGCTCTGGTAGTAAAATCACTAAATGGACGAACAGTTGAAAAGAATTTTATGAAATATCTTGTAAAGACCTGAATTGACAACTTTCTTTGCTGTATACTAGCACTATTTAAACTGTTTTTTGCGTAATTCATTGCAAAACAGTTGAATTTAGTACGCACATAAATACATCGTTCATTTCGCCCCACTTCAGCGCCAACTGTCAATCTGACAGATGTAATTTCGCCACCAAAACAAACTTTTTTTTTTGTTGGCCAAAGAAAACAATTGTTTGCCATCAGATGAGATGTAATCGATAGAATGTTTTAGTTTTAAATGTAGCATACTGTGAATTTTCAAACCACCGCCGGAGTACAGTGAATTGTTCCACAATCGCCAGCCACCCAGCCAGTCAGCCATCATGGCGTTAGAGAGAAAGGAAAACAATCCCGATGTCGTAGGCGGAGATACTTCTTTCAGCGCACAATGCGATGTATGCCTGCAGGACGCAAATGCCTGCTACGCCAAATCGGACCCGATATTCGATGGAAAGAATATATTGGGCATTGTCGCGCAGCACCTAGATATACAAATCATGCTGACGAACGTTTGTCAGCGGTGCTGGACCAGGCTAGAAGAGTTCGACGAATTCTACCGGATGGTAAACCAGCAGCACCAGTACAACCACACCGATGTGAAGCTCATTGGAATGGATTGTTTCGGTCGTACGAAAGATCCCGTAGATCCGGTTCCGAGTGGTGTGTTTGGGATGGAGTTTGTAGAAATTAAACAAGAACCACTCGAAGAGCAAGATCGAGAATTAGAAATGGTGAAGGCGGAAAAGGAACCACTCCCAGACATTCACTGTCAGAATCTATCGCCCGAGCCCGAATCGATGGCGGACGAAAACGAGGAGGAGGAGGAGGAGGAGGACAATCCTATGCACGATGACACTAATTCTGTCTCATCGGACGATAGTGATGATTCGTACAGAACGCAACCCGCCACTACCAAAAGCACCCCAAAGCAGCAGCCGTCGGTCAAAAAGGATACCGAGATACTGGAGTTCTACAAGCGGCTTGTGTGTGAGGTGTGCGATGCGGAACGAATGTTGGCTGGCGAACCGTCGATCGAGTACGGCAATTTGCGCGAGCTTAACAAGCACATGCGTAAGGCGCACGATCAGGTGGTGGCCACCCTAATCAAGTGTCCGCTGTGTGAGAAGAAGCTACGCTACCGGGGAAAGATGCTCGAGCATCGGGACATGCATTTGCATCCGGATCGGTTCCGGTGTGTGGTGTGCCAGGAGGTGCATCAGAACATGGCGGAGCACATGAAGAACAAGCACCAGGAGCGAACGTACTGCTGTGAGGAGTGTGGCAAGCGGTTCCCATTTAAGGCGCGGCTTACGGCACACGTGAAGAAGATGCACACCACGAAGGATGTCGTGTGCGATCAGTGTCAGAAAAGGTAAGAAAAAGTAGACCTCTAGTGGAAAGTGCTCCTTTGATTAACGGTTCCTTTCGTATCGTTCCACCATCGGTCCCCAGCTTCAGCAAATACACCATAGAGGACCACAAGCGGGCAGTGCACGAGTCAAAGTTTATCTGCGAACACTGTCCGCGTACGTTCAAGTCGCGTTTCTCACTCGAGCAGCATATGGAGGAACACATGCAGGGGCGTCGAAAGTCGACGGCCGCCACCTGTGACAAGTGTGGCGTGGTGCTGCGGGACAAGTACACGCTCCAGTCGCACATCAAGCGGATGCACACGGAACACGCACCTGTGAGCTGTGTATCGTGCGGGAAGGTATTCAAATCAAAGCAAAACCTGAACGCACATCTGGCGCACGTCTGCACGGAACGAACGTTCCCGTGTCCGATCTGCGAGAAGCAATTTAAGAAAAAGATTAAGCTAAAGGAACACATGACCACACACACGAAGAGTGCCCTCTACCAGTGTCCGTACTGTACGAAAACGTTCAGCTTCGAAACGCAGCTGTACACGCACCGGAAGCAGGCCCACTACGAACAGTGGCTGGAGATGCAGCCGAAGCGCAAGGAGGGCGTACGGTTTAAGGTTAATTGGGTCTCGGACAAGCCCGCCATCTGAGCAACCGAAGCAACCGACACGGTGTGTGAAAAATTAATCGTTAAATAAAACTTAACGTAGCGTTTGTTCTGTGTAATGTACGAAGTATCTTCAATCTAAATTCAACTGAACTAACGAAGCAAATGCAAATCTTCGGCCACCTCGAATGGCACCAGCACAAGCAGCAGCATCGCAGCAGTGGCATGCCGAGCTTAAGTTGTTAGCTCTGCTCGTATCGATTGCGTTACCAGAATCGTGACACACCTATGATTCCTGGTACAACGGTCGTCGAATTACGCTTCTGGTACGCTTCAGGTGTGACGTTGTACAACGCACTGTGAAACTGTTCATGCAGGCGACAATAATTCATGGAAATGTATCGTTCCTATAGAGTAGAGTTAGAGTTGAATGAGCATTGACCTCAACCTAGCAGGTAGCATGACTGCATTCTATCCTCATCAGACCTTCTGAGGGAACTATCCTCGCTTCAAACGGTCATTTCAAATCGAATAAAAATATGTCAAAATGGTTTATATCTACAATTAATTGCAAAATAATAAATGCATTGTTTTTGATGGTTACGCTTGAGTTATTTTCTTAATAAACTCAACAATAATGCAAAGGTTTAACATTGTTCAAGATTCGGGTCAGATGCATGCTTTTGGTGCATTTTTCGCTGCAACACGCTCCAACCATATTGGAGTCACAACATTCAAATGTCAAATTGCGATCGCCTTGCATCGTCGTCCGCATTCAGTGTATCAACTACAAAAATATAAACAATAGACATTTGTGTTTCGTTTTCATCTCAAATGCAACCAACAGACGATAATGAGGGATGTTCTAGTTTTGTTGAATGTGTGGAACAAGTTCTGGTGAACCTTCAGCCGCCTAAACGCACTCTTGTCGGTGTGTCTGGGGCTGGGAGAGTTTGTGTAGTTCTTTGCTAGTATTTTACCAATCTGGATGAACGAAAGCTGCCGCTTCGAAAGTAGTGTAAAATAGCATACAAAAGGTATGCAATGGCCATGGCAACGAAATGCGAAGTGTGTCTGTCCGTGGCAGGATGCGAGTTTAAGGAAATTTTTACCGATGAAAACAGACATATTGTAGGAATTGTAGCGAAACATCTGTGGTTTGAGGTAAGGCAATGTGGAACCGATAGAACGATGGACACAACAACATTTTCAACGGCTCCTTTTTGTTTTGCTTCATTGCAGCTAGCTGAAACGCCAGAAAGTAGTTGGTTGTGCGGCAAGTGCTGGAATGCTTTAGAGGAATTTCACACCTTTTACTGCGAAATAGAGACGGCCCGACGACGACAAGCGTCGCCCGCACAAATCGATAAAGGGGAAGATGACGAGGAGGATGTTTCCGGTTGCTTGGAACCCAAATACAGGACGGAATTTTTCGAAGTAAAGGTAGAACCGCTCGAAATGCTGGCCTCCGTCGAACAGGAAGACGTGAACTGTTCGGATGAGAAAGCATTGCACTGTGCATTTGTAAAATGTGAAGAACCGCTCGGTTTAGATCCTACCGCTCCCACATCCGACGATGAAGCGCTGCACGGTAATGGGTCCGATTGTTCCTCCGGCGATAGTGGTGGTCAAAACCGGCTAGAGAAGAAATCGAAAAAGCTTCATCATATCGACGAAGAGGCCAAACAAACTAAAGCGATCGCACAGAAGCAGGAAGATGAAAGTTTGCACAGCTTCTACAAACGGATCGTGTGCGAAGTATGTGATAATCAGCGGATGATGGTGGGCGAACCTCAGATCGACTTCGGCACTTGGCGTGCACTGTTGCGGCACACGAAAGAGGTCCACCGGCACGACAAAGTGTACGTCAAGTGTCCGCTGTGTGAGTTGAAGCTGCGTACGAAGCAAACACTGTTGCAGCACAAGGATTGTCACGAGAATCCGGAAAAGTATCGTTGCATACTGTGTGCCGAGATCCATCAGAACATGAAGGAACATTTGCAGAACAAACATCAGGAGCGGCAGTTCTGCTGTGATGTGTGTGGGAAAAAGTTTCCGTTCAAGAAAAGGCTCACGGTGCATATGAAGAAGATGCACGTGGAGAAGGACATCATTTGCGATCAGTGTCAGAAGCCGTATGTAGCCGTTAATTGGTGGTGAGGTTTTCTCTTTTTGCGGTCCATTTAATTCATTTTTCCTTTCAGCTTCACAAAATACACGATCGAAGATCATAAACGATCCGTTCATTCGGCGCGCTTTGTTTGCGAACACTGCCCAAAGACTTTCAACAGTCGCTTCCGTTTGCAGCAGCACATGGAAGAGCACGACGAGAGTTTGCGGAATTCCACCTCCGTGCCGTGCACGATATGTGGACAGGTGATGCGAGACAAGTACATTCTTACCCGGCACATTAAGCTAATGCATACGGTACAGCCATCGGTAAGCTGTACCACGTGTGGGAAAACGTTCAAATGCAAGCGCAATCTTTCGGTGCACATGACGAACGTGTGCCTGGAACCGACCCGACTGTTTCCCTGTACAATTTGTGGAAAGGAGTTCCGGCGGAAGAATAAGCTGAAGGAACATATGTCGACACACACGGGGAAGCCCGTGTACAAGTGTTCGTTCTGTCCGGAAACATTCCGTCAGGATACGCATCTGTACTATCACCGGAAGAATGCACACTACGAGCAGTGGTTGGAGATGCAGCAGCAGCGCAAGGAGGGCGTACGATTCAAATTGACTGAGCTAGCGTAATTGCTTCAATGATTATACAGCAACAGGATTATACATTTAAGGTAATTTGTAATAGTAATCGCTGATGGCGAAGACTCGACATCGATTGGCAGTTTTCTGATACTCCGGCACTGCAGCTGGGCTGTAGCGCAAGGAAACGAAGAAAAATTAATTGTGGACGAGAAAGAGAGTGAATTCAACCGATTGGCCATTGGGCCAGTGCAATCAACACCATACTTTTGTACTCGTGTGCTTGTAAAATGGTTAAAATAACAATAAAACAAATAGTGTAACGATATGGTCGACTTTACATGGAAACGTCTTACGTCTTAGGGTCGACATAAGACGCCCGTATGGATCTACCATAATGGAGCTGTGTAACGTGTGTCAAGCGTCCGAGAATCTGCTTGTCAAGCTAAAATTCCACTCGTTTTGTGTATTGTTCAAGGTCTATTGAATATACAGGTCTCGTAATAGCCTTTGTTGACATCGGCACAAGGTCTATTGAATATACAGGTCTCGTAATAGCCTTTGTTGACATCGGCATCTTGAATTTTATTTTGACAGGTAGACGTCCTTGGCTATGTATTGGTGTGTTGTTTTTGCAATAGACGCGGAAAGTTTGCTCACTCTCAATTCTGTTGTCGGTCAGTTTTCAGCGCGCCTCTGTGTATCGTTTAAACCACTGATTGAATGGTTTGATATTAAACGAAGATTTACCATAAATGTATGCCAAAATTTCACCAACCACCAACTTTTCAAAACGATCAACAAACGCATACAAGTACATAGCATCGTGTATACGCTTCGGACTCCCATCTGTCATTTTATTTTTCATTGCTATTCCAAGAGCTGCCAAAACCCTTCTATTACGAGACCTGTATATTCAATAGACCTTGGTATTGTTTAGAAAGTGTAGCATCAAGTGCAATAGTAGAACAAAATATTGTTCAATACGGTACTGGGAGCGATTGTGCAATGGAAGCCGTTGTCCGCCAATGCCGCACGTGTCTGTCCGTAAGCGAATCGGAATATTTGAGCATTTTTGCGGAAGAAAATCGGACGAAGAAAATTGACACAATTATCGCCACACATCTTTGGTTTGAGGTAAAGAGCGGAATTGGTTTATGGGATGGCTCTTTTGAGTGGAAGTTTGTAATAAATAGCTTTCTATTCGACCCTGCAGGTAATTGCCACTGAGGAAAGTCAATGGATATGCCAGAGCTGTTGGTCAAAGTTGGAAGAGTTTCACGATTTCTATACTAACATCGAGGAGACGCATAAACATCAACAAACGCTCCTAGACGATGCTGGTATCACCGCGAGGGAGTGTTCTGTTGCATCTCCCGATTGCACTAGTCCGGCGTATAATCCGGAGTTTCTGGAGATAAAAGGCGAACCGTACGATATCGAGGAGACCAATGACGATGCTTTAAGTGTGGCGGACAGCAGCTCGAGCGATAAAATGTTGTCTTGTGGCGATATAAAGAGTGAAGAGTCGGAGGAGGACGAAGAGGAAAGTGACTCGTCACAGCCACCGTATGAGGGGGCGACGAAACGCGGGAAATCCACCCGGTCACGTGGGTCCAAAGCTCGAAAGCAGCCGACCGGTGAACGGTTGGCGAAACGGAAGGCTGGTGGCCGTTTTCCTACCGACCCGGAAGAGGACAAGAATCTACTACAGTTCTACAGGCGTATCGTGTGCGAGGTGTGTGACAACAAGCGGATGATGGTGGGCGAACCGTTGATTGAGTACGCGACCTGGGGCGAACTGTTGCGACACACGAAGGAAATGCACGGCCACTACAAGATCTTTGTGCAGTGTCCGGTGTGCGAGATGAAGCTGCGCACGAAGGTGACGCTGGTGCAGCACATGGATATGCACCAGAACCCGGACAAGTATCGGTGTGAGGTGTGCGGCGAGGTGTTCCAGAACATGAAGGAACACATGCAGAACAAACACGAGGAGCGCCAGTTTAGCTGCGATCTGTGCGGGAGCAAGTTCCCGTTCAAGAAGCGGCTCGTGGTGCACATGAAAAAGATGCACGCGGAAAAGAACGTCACGTGTGATCAGTGTCAGAAATCGTAAGTGAATCTGGGCTATCGGCGTGCGACGAGGAACGCGCTTAATGTGAACCGTATTCTGCTTTTGTGTTTCAGCTTCACCCGCTACACGATCGAAGACCATCGAAGATCTGTGCATATGGCCCGGTTTGTGTGTGAGCACTGTCCGAAAACGTTCAAAATTCGGTTCCGCTTGCACAAGCACATGCAGGAGCACGACAAAAGCTTGCGCATCTCCACGTCCGTGCCCTGTCCGACGTGTGGACAGGTGATGGGTGATAAGTACATTCTCCGGCAGCACATCAAGCACATGCACAACGAGCAGCAGGCGGTCGACTGCGAGACGTGTGGGAAAACGTTCAAGAACTATCGCAACCTAAAGATACACCTGACGAACGTGTGTATGAAACCGATCCAGCTGCATCCGTGTGCGATCTGTGGCAAGCAGTTCCGGCACAAGAACAAGCTGAAAGATCATATGGCGTCCTGCACACCGAATTGAAGGCCTGTTGTGGTGGCGGTTCAAAATTTGTGATATTTGTGTGCGTCTGCTTTGAAGCAGAATTTAAATTATTCTTTTGTTGAACATATTTATTTATATTTTAAGAGCGAATATTTACCTTTTCACGGATGCGCTGCCATGGTGTTTGTTTGCACACTGACCAGTCAACTGTTGCTGTGGAAAGAGTTAGAAAAGGAGTGCAAAAAGTTAATGCTTTCCAATGTGTCCGGTGCAAAGGGAAATTAATTAAACAGAGTTGAGATGGTGGAATACACAAAAACTCCAGATCCAGATCAATTACCGAGAAGTTGTAAAAAATCCTTGGTTTTCTGTAAGTATCCTTTCCTTTCCCGTGTGCCTAAGTTTAAGTAAATATTCGATTATAATATCTTCTTTTCTTTGCGTTACAGCGTCGGTTGGCACGCTTCATTGGCACAAGAAAAATGGAATAATTCGTTAAGTTGCTCCAGTAATACGAAACAAGAGCAAGGATCTCAACAGAATTAGATTTCTGGTACGGTTTAATTCCCTTTGGAAGGCAGCGAGGAAGCGAAGCTACCATTTTTGGCTTCTTTGGCTTAAATTGTCCAACGCATAGGATTCTAGACAATTTAAGGGTCATAGGATTCTTTTTATGAATCGACCCAGAGTGGAGGTCGTCTGTACAGGAATCGCGATCGATCCGTGTGTGCAACAAAGTACAGGTCGACCCACAGGTGTAAGGAGACAGTCCGGATAGGGTTATTGAAACCTTTTATAGGAATGATACTAATAAAGACGCGAAAAAGGTGTTCATTTGTCAAGTTGGGGAGTTGAAGATCTCAAAAAGCAGAACAAGAATGTAGAATGCATTAATTACAGGAGTTTACATGTAAGAATGTAATACACACATATCGCTTGTTGGAGTCACAACAGCAAATGCCCCTGCCTTGTGGAACTTAAATCCGAGCTAGCGTTACTGAAAATACAGGAAAACGTACAAGAAGCTAAACAAGTAAAGAAAACTAATGAATAAAATGAGACGTGTTTCGAATGTTTCTTTGTTTTTAATAACGAGCCGCCCGCAAAAAAGCTTTTTATAATTTTTTCAACTTATATTCAAATGTCGACGACAAATTGTTTTTTCCCTTTATTTTTTTCCTCCCTTCCTTTCACTTTACCTTCACTCTTTATCGTCATCGTTCTGCGCTTGCTTCCACAAAAAGGTGAGTAATGTTTGTTGCAATTTGCATTTTGCATCCTTGACTTCGTCCCAGTCCACCGTCACACGCGCCCATCCGTTAAACGTTAATTATATTAATGTTGCCTAAGCTAAGCTTCGTCTCGTTCGCATTCTACTACTCGTGGTTTGTTAGGCGTCTGCCGTACCGCCCGTTCGACTAAGGCTTGGCACGTTGAAAGAGCACAACACATACACACACACGTACACCTAACTACAATTTGTAGCTCTGTCTCGGTTTTGTAACTCGTCTCGAAGCAGACGGAATTCCCTTACACAATTTTAGTTTTTTTTCTGTACAAAAACGCGAGAAAGTCTCTTTCGTATTACCTTCTTGATTTTACGCTTCTCCACTTGAACAACGTTTAAACCGAACTGCTAGAAATAAGTATGAACGCGTACACGTAAGCACGTGCGCACGTGTGTATATAAGAGTATGTATAAAAGGAATATCCCGATCGAATAATATTAATCCCGGAACGTAGAGTAAGAGTGATATGAATACATATACATATACATACATATATATAGCACATTGTGTAACTTTTTTTCTGTTATACATCTCGTGGTTGTATAAATAATAATTGCTTTCTCAGGAAGAAAAACAGCTCTCCCGCAAGAGCTCTGTTTAACCTTTTAAATAATAGCGCACAGAGTTGGTGTTTCGCCCTTTACCAAATGGGACAAAAACATCCTCTAAAGTGAGAAAAAAACAACTACAATCAAATCCATCGTTGCAGTCTCCCTAAGAGTGGCTATCGTGGAAGTTGGCTATCGTGTAGTGTAATAATGCTGCACTTTAGCCAAACCGAACTAACGTAATTAACAGTAATATAGCAGTAAAAGAATGAAAGAAAGAAATGAAAAACACGCACACAAACATAAAGGGTACAACATATGAAATACAAAAGACCTTTACATACATTTCGACGCCGGTTTTTTCGACTTTCGCTCTCGTTTTCCAATCTCAAAACGTGTGTTGCTTTCCGTTACTGTTGATTACCATTTGAGTATTCTTTTCCGTTTCCGTTTGCTTATGTCTCACTGCCGCCGGAAATTGTCCTTTTCGCTTTCGTTTTCGCTACTGGAGAGTTAGAGAAATATTGTATGCAAGAGATATAATGAAAAGCGTAGAGAGTAAGAGAAGTAGAGACAAGGAAGAGAGAAAGAGAGAGAGAGAGAATTTGTGTGTGTGTGTGTGCTTTTTTTGGTCGCAGTTTCGCATCCTCTTTCATCTCTTTATCCCCTATTTTCCCTCTTCCTCACATTCGACTTCGTACCTTAGAACTAGTAGCAGTTATACTCTAACTGGGCAATATAGGGAACGGGGGATGTTTTTCAGTACCATTGTGTCTGCATTTTTGCATAAGAAAAAGAGAAGAGAAACGGTGTAAAACTGTAGCTCTACTAAGCAAGGAGCCAAAAACCAGATCCTCTTTGTGGCCTGTTTCCTCTCTCTATCTCATTCTCTCTCTCTCTCTATTCTCCCACTGCGTTTCAATCTTCGTTACTTATTTGCTTCCTAATTATTTACACGAGCGTTGGCTTCAAGTTTTCAAAACTTACAACCACCATTATTACGTCTACCTAATGCGAAAACCGGAAACAAGGGGTATACAATGTTAGGGGTTAGGGCGGTAGTGGCTTAAGCGAAACACCCCCCATCCCTCCTCACAGCGTTCGACGACGCATCAAACGTAACATAATATAACATAACCAATCGACTTTCCGCTCCTATCTTTCTAAAGCAACATCCCTGTGTGTTTTGCTGTTGGTAATAGTAGTTGTTGCGTGGTTGAGTGTGTGTGTGTGTGTGTGGCTTTCTCTTTTAAAAGCAAACCACACGCGTCTTTTGCTTTTGATTTTCCGGCAACAAGTTTCCTAGTTTCTACAACTAAAAGCTAGCTTACAACAACAGGAGGGGGCTGCTACACACACACACACTCACCAAAACTGAATTGTTTACGTAAAGGATGCTGGTACGACCTCTGTACGAGAGGGATTAGGAAGTAAGTAAGTAGTAGTCGTTTTGGAGGGCTTTCTTATTCCTGAATTCGCGCGATTGCTTAGTACCTTCATTACAATTACAATATACACTCTCTCTCTCTCTCTCTTTTTCTTATCATGAGATGAAATGTGCGGAGCTAAAAAAGCTAAACCGGTTCGCCTCGTTCCTTTTTTTCTTCTTACAAAAGCTAATTGCGACTGTGTTTGTGTTACTTTCTTCTCTCCTCTCTCGCTCTCTCTCTCTCTTTTTCTCATCGATTTCTTGCTCAGTGTACTTATTTTTTCGTCCTTTATACACTAAATTAATCTATTTTCTGTTCCTTCTGTTCTAAGAGTGGCATTTTGATTTACTTTCCTAATTTGGGTATATATTTATATATGTACAGGTTGAACTTAAAATATTACAATAATAAAAAAATATATTATCTATTGCAATGAACGCGCTGCTCTTAACTGCGCTCTTTCGCGTCCTGTTCGGGTTTCTCAACAGAATATAGTTTTTTTCCATACATTTGCCCCAAAAAGAAAAATAAACAGTTTTCTTTGAACGAAAATAAATGAAAATGCACACTTTAGAAGTTACGCTTCTGTTCGCTCTTCCACCAAAGAAAATGCGGTACGATAAAGTATGATAATAGACAAAAACAAGACAAACACATTAAAGAAACGAAACGGATCTTACAAACGTTGTTTTTTTCTTCAATTTGGATCATTTCCTTCCTCTGTCACTGTTTTTTTTTCGGCCAGCAGCAGCGCAGTCGGCAAACACGATCCAGTTATGCTTTCTCAGATCGATTTGTACTTTCTTTCTTTTCCTTTTCTCGTAGTTTTGGCCCGGCTTAGATGTGCATATCGAATCGCTCTCACAAGATACCGTTCGTGATGTACTGATAGCCATCGTACAGCTTGGTCGAGAGTGAGTTGAGCGAGTCCTGAATCAGCTGCTCCACCTTCCGTTCCAGTTCCTGCTCGGTCAGATTCATGTGGAAGCGATTGCGTAGATTACGTACCGTTCCGGAGCAGCCATTTTTGAAGCAGGGTAGCTGTGAGCCTGCGAGTACCGTTCCGGAGCAGCCATTTTTGAAGCAAGGTAGCTGTGAGCCTGCGAAAACGAGAGCAGATAGGGACAGAGGGAGAGAGAGAGCATGAAATAGATGTGAATAACGAGGTTGTTTGAACATTTTTCGTAACGGAGTAAATCTCCTAGGGATACTACATACTGCTTCGCATAATCTCGACAATGTTGATGATGCGGTCCATGTGTTTGCGGGCCGCTTTAAGACCGTCCAGCAGCAGATACTTAAATTCACAGTACAATTCCGACTCTGGACCACCCATCACGTCCACAAACTCGGGAGTCAGTTTGAACGGTGACTGTTCGAAGCCTGGAATCCACAAAACATAAATTCGTTACATTCTTATAATGGCCCTTTGCGGGTAGACGTAGACAATTACCTAGATTTTTCGGCGATATGCTCAAAATGAAGCCAAAGTCGATATGGATAAGATGTCCATCGGAATGCAGCAGGATGTTACCGTTGTGCCTAATAAGAGTGAGTACACAACACATACGCACAGATTAGCGACACATATTCTCTTGAGGACTCTAGAGCCGAGACGTTATTCTTACCGATCTTTCACCTGCAGCAGGTACGAGATCAGACAGTAGGCAGCGCAGTAATGCATAAAGTTGCGCTGTGCCACACGGAACGCAACCGTCTCTACGTCGCCAAACTCGTCGATGAAGTAGTCCTTTAGGCTTTTGTTGGAATTCTTCTTGATCTGATGCAGCGACACCGTGTTGACGATCGTCTCGATCAATCCCGAATCGTTCGACAGACAGACGATCCGGTACGGTCGCACCCAAAGTCCAACTTTTTCCTCTTCCCAGATCAATTTGAACATCTGTACAACAATTTGTCGTGGTGAGAGGTAGGCCGTTTTCATAGGTAGGACTCTTCAAACTTACCTGTAGCAGCTGGGTGGCCATTAGTTCCTGCCGTAGATCATCGCCACACTTGACGATCGCCGATAGAAGCCTCCAAGATTGAAGATGTCCGTAAGGTGATGAGTCCCGGATCTGTTTCTCCTTCTCGTGCCACGGTTCCTGTAACGAAACATTCCAAAATGTTAGAATTATTGGGACGTCTGGCAACCATGGGAGCTCCTCTACGTACTTTTAATGCCGCAGCGGAAGGATCGGAAGGATCGTTGCTGAATGGTTTCGCATTCTCCGAGTTCAGGTTGGCACAGTGACGCTTCTTTACCTCACCGATGTTGAACAGGGCAGGAGTGTCTAGAGGACAAGTATTTAAGGTTAAATTTTTACAACTTCAGACTTCCCGAGCCCCTGAATACTTACGATGATCGCGCGAGTCATACGAATCGACCGAGAATTGCGATATCGCATCCCGATCATTCGACATCTTCGTGAGGCTCAGATACTGGGCCGTAATTTCGTCGTCTTCCTGCGACCACACGTCGTCCTCCGTCAGGCCGAGCTCCATCATACTACCACCACCACCCCCACCAACTCCGATGTCCGCCGAACACTCCGACAGCTTACTGTGCCGACTTCGTGTCGTGGCCAACGATGATGCCACTGCAGCCGGTAGTGGAACGTTGTGTGAGGCAGCAAATGACGAAACGGTGGCCGCTTCTTCGCTCGTCTGTTCGCAGGAGGACCCGTTGGTCGTATGTTCAGTCTTACTGGGGTTGCTTTCGTCTGTGGAGTTTAGGGCGCTGGCACCGCTGCTACTGTCAAGCCGTTCTTCGCTCTTCGTATGCCTTAGCGTCGGCATCAACTTCGGGATAACCGGGGACGTGTAGATGTCTTGCACTTCGACCACCTCCACGTAGATGATGTACGGAGTCTTGTCTTTCGAGTTGAGTACGGCCGTTTTCTCCTCCGTAATGCGCACCACGTGGTGAGGCGTTTCGGTGTGCAGCGGAAGCCAAACACGTGCCGGTAGGTTTTTGTTAATAAGATTTAGCAGGATGCGCAGGCGGGAAGTCTTTTCGATCTTCGTCTGCAAGCAGGTGAGCATCTTACCGATGTCGATCAGTGCCTTCATGAACTCTTTTTCCGGCGCTAGCTTCGGAGCACCACAGGAACATACCGTTTGTTGACCGAGCAGATCGTTTACTGTGCCACGGACGGATTCGAAGCACACGCACCCATTGTCAAAGGCGCGGCCCGTACTCAGATCACCCAGACATACCGGCGTTCGATTGCTTGGACCGGGAACGCCCGGTAATGGAGCGTGATGAGCGTGGTGATGTTGTGCCAGCAGACCCATCATACCCGTAGCATCGGACTGTGAGCGATGATGCGTTTTGCGTACGGCAGACAACGCTGGATGCGCCTGCAGAGTAAGAGGATCGTTGGTCGTTCCCAGCACCTCACTACCCGTGCCGGCAGGGTTCGGAGCAGCAATGGTCGCTGCAGCTAGCTTCACTCGTTCGCGCTTCGGGTAAAGTTCACGCAGCAGGCTCAAATGCTTGCGGACGCTATTACCAGCCCCACTCAGCATCTCCGTGTTGAAGTTGTACGCCTCCAGCAGCCAGACGCACTTGAGGGAGAAGTCCACCGACTTTCGACAGCGGTATACCAGGTACGGATCGAGCACTTCGGACAGTTCTTCGATCTGCATGTACATCACGATCAGCTGCGGTATGTACAGATCCACCTCACCGTTCGGGAAGCTGAAGATCTTGTTCCCGATGAAGCTGAGCACGCCCGGTTCCTTCGAGTAGAACAGATAGTGCACGGCAAAGTGTATGTTGAAGACGGGCGATTCGAAGAAACGCAACAGTCCACTCTGTCCCGTTCGTTCCGTGCGAATCTGCGATTCATCGCGTGGTCCACTGCCGCCAATACAGTGCATTGTGGCGGTTGTGTTGGAGGAGGAAGAGGAGGAGGAAGATGCTGCTACGGCCACTCCTGGAACCACTTTCAACGATGCGGTCGAAGATGATTTCGAAAGTGACGTCTTGGGAATGTTAAGCTGGCTGGTGCCGCTCTCTGTTGTTTCGAATTCCATCGACGCTGAGGTCGTCGTCGGAATAGTGGTCGGTGTGGTTGCACTATTACTGTTACTACTGCTGGTAGTACTACTGCTATTGCTAGTTTGCTGCGTTTGGTGGTGATGTTTGCTGCTGCTGCTGCTACTCCTCGCGAACATGCTACCAAACTCTCGCTTCCGTAGCAGCTCCGTAGGAGATTTTACCGTAGTACTGGAAGTACCACTGGACGTTGTTCCACCACCAACTCCACCACTTACCGTCGTTGTCGTACCAGCATCTTCCGGCGCTGTATGCGATGCCGCTTGCTTCTCTTGCTTCTGTTTCGCATGCTTCTTCTCGTGATTATCGATAATGCTTTGCGCCGTCCGGAAGATGGCATTCTTGGTTGCACCGAAAAAGTTTCGAAACATAACCTCATTCTTTTGATCTGGCTTGGGTGTATCGCTGATGGCGGGCTTTGTCTCACTCGGACTGGTCGCCGTACTTGGCACATTAGTGGAAGCAGGTTGCTGAGCAAAGGGAACCGTTGGCGTCGTCAAAGCGTTCGTGGGTGTCGTCAAGCTTTTTCCTTCCCCAACGATCGGTGTCGCTGCGTCCGGAACGGTAAGCAGCTCGTCTTCCTCGTTGCCGAGATTTGCACCAACTACTGGGGCTACTCCACCCTCGCCATCTTCGTAGTGAATCGGAACGAATAGTTTCTCGAGCATGATGGCAGCCCGGGTCATGTTTTGCTGCCTGTAGCGAACTTTATCGCTTAGCGGACCGTTGACACCCGATCCAGCCTGCTGCTGCTGGGGATGTTGCTGTAGGTCAATGCAATTGTCAAGCGGCCTTGTGTCTGAGTCGCTTCCGTCTTCTTTCGTCATCCGGTCCATGGTTGTGGTAGGATAGAAGCACAGGTCGGATTGTAACATCCGGTATTCTTCCTCCATGGAGGTCGTTTCCAATATCTCAATGCACTCCTCCTCCGACGGATCAATCTCACCCGAATCCAGACTTTCCCTAGAGCGGCGGATTCTCGTCAGTGAGGTGTGATCAGGTTCCGAGCCACAAATGATGCCTGCATGGCAAGTGAAAGAATGAAATATTAGAATATGGAAGATAGAGATGAGTTTCTAAGCGAATAACTTCACTTACCGGAATCATCCGATCCAAGACTCGTAAGATCTTCGCGCTTTTTGCTGTCACTGTCCTTCACAATCGAGTTTACGATCGTTTCAGCATCGCTGGAATGACTACTTTTCAGTGCCCGTAGCGTAGCACCTATTGGTAAATAGTTGAAATCACTGGTTAAAGAATTTTAGACATTTAAACACAAACACAATAATCATTACCTTGCTCTAGAAGGTCCACCTTTCTGCTGATCTGTTGCCGACTTGGCTGATGATGCGTACTGTTAGTTGCTGAGGCAGAAGATGCTGTTACAACCGTATCTGTTACCGCTTCTGAGCCGCTTCTCGCAGTGCCGGCAATGGACATTGCGGCAATGCTTCGGCCACTATTGCTCGGTGTGTTGGTCGGATTGGTGGACGAAGATTGAATGATTTTGCTACACATCGTACCGCTCAGTATGCCGTTCGTACAGTGTAGTGTGTTTTCCGATTCCGCACTCGGCGAGGAGACTTCCACCTGAAAGGCAAACGTTCGTATTAGTACAATTCTGCTCTCAAACACCACCACCCCTACTGCTCTACCTCTGGTATCCGTTGCAGTGCACTATCTAAACTTCGATTCCGGTGATGTTGGGTCATGTTGATGCGATTGTTGGTCACCTGCGACACTGGAGGTAAGAGAATTCCCATTGATCTGTAGGACGAAAAGATTGTAGAAATAGGAAATTAAACGATACTCAGGGAAGAGACAGGAATGGACACCTCCAACAAAAAGCCTGACATGCTTGACCCGCTTTGAATACAGTTCATCATATTCCACAGTGTGGAAGGTTAATTTCAACCATTAAGAGGAAGTTATCTAACCCTATCCGTTACGTTCCGGTGTCGCATACATAAGCATCCATATTGCACGAGACACACGTGTCGTTTTTTCGCTTCAATACCCATCTTATTCACACATGCAGACGGTTTCCTTTTGTGTGGCTAAAAAAAAAGCACACCTTCCTTCGACTCTTTCTCATGTCCCGTGCTTTGAATCCCTTTGGCGAACCTTTTCCAGGTTCATTGAGAGGTAAAGAGACAGCGAGAGGGTTTAAGGATGAACCCTATACGACCCGGGAGTCGGATTTATGAAGGTTGTAAAACACCTAACCAACCCCACAGATCCAGCGCACGTACAAGAGAATGGATTTATGCAACCGTACACTGTCATTCGTGGGATCTTCGTATACTCTACCGTAGCCAAACACCAAATACAAAAAAAAACGAATTACGCTAAAAAGATTACTTTACGCAGTACGCATACACACGGAACGGAAAACAAACGACCTGGTGCCAGACCTTCAACCGTATCGTAAACCTGATACTCTGAGTGCATCCATTACTGCTTTTCGCGGTGTCGGAAGTGTTGAAAATGTTCAGGGTTCTAAATTCACTTCACTAATGTACTACAAAACGGTAACGAGCTTAAAGATGATGTACATTTATACATAAACAATGGGCTTTTTTGGTTATGTGAGAAACAACGCTACTACGCTAAGGCGAACAAACAAACGAGAAATTTCAACAATTGAAACCAACACGCACTTTTGCCGCGACGGTATCAATTATCTTACGGATTACGGACACAATCGTAGTGAGGGTATACGGTGGCCGGATGTCTAAGCTAATAGTTCCCGGAGGTCGTTGGGGAATGAAGTTTTTACTTCCGTACCCAGTTATGCGGTTGTCCATGAAAGTAACTTCATTGCGTATGATTAGGTTGACTTTAGAAATATCTTTGAAATTATTGTAGAGGCCGAAAGTCGCTAACTACCCGTATAAGATTCCTCAAATCACAAGGGAACTACAATTCCATTTAGTGGAAGATTCCTTAGGGAAAACATTCTATGTCTGAGTCTCGCATGTCTTACTACAAACGGCGACCATTCATCCAACCAACGACTGCTTATGGCCAAATTTGATTTACTGCAATTGCAGCTGAAAGCCTACGCGCGAAGTCCGTACGCCATCGCCATCGTGCCCCCGGAAGGAGAGGATTTCTCGGGTCAACTCTTCAATGCCAGCTAGTGCCTCCCACACGAAACACATTCCTTCTCTTGGACGACACATATACCCATAATTCATTGTGTGTTCCGAAAATAGAATCGCATCAGCATGATTCTTGATGATGATAACTGAGGGTAAAGGAAAAATAAACTGCTCCGAGACTAGGCACGTCCCAAGGGGCATGATGATGAACTGCGCGGATCATTACCTTTGTCGTAGGGTTTTTGGGAGTCCGTCATGTAACGAGGACGCAGCGCAGCATTCCGAGAACGAGAGTTTAGAACTTGTACAACGATCTGTTTATTTCTTACTTCATACGTGGAATGTGTGACAACCGATCGGGAATTGCTACTGATTTATTGTACACGAGTACGACTTTAAATGTTTAATGTTTTACTAAGAAATTCTAGCACAAACAATGTGTTCTTGCTCTTGCTGCAACCATTTTCACTTTCCAGATCCGGTTATGCTATGTGTGGGCATGTTGGATTGCTGAAGGACAGCATACCGGACGCCCTAGATGCTTCTGTTCCGAGCAACGCACAAGCTCGTGGAATTTTTGTTACATCACCAAGTTAAGCAAGCAAAACTAGCGAGCAAAAAGCACACAGGTGTATGTCTCTACTAGAACACTTCCCCCCCATTCTTGTTTGTTGGGGCACGGCGTCGCAGTAACGGAGCCAGTGAGCCCGGTAAACTGATACTTGTAATCGATCGTGCAAATATACAAATCCCCTCCAAACCGTCTGTGATCGTATCGCATGAATTAAGACGATCATCGATGATGCAGATTCGCTTATCGTTGCCTCGGGACAAGAAAATCCGACTCTTTGGTTGAAAACACACAAAGGCTGTTCGATTTTTTCCGGTCGAGTCCCGATACTCAAGCCCGCTCAGAACCGGTTCTGAGGCATTGCACATATCTGTTTGCTTGCTTGGCATTCAAAGTTGCACACAACTCTTCTGGGTGTACCCCGGTGGTTATGCAAGAAAGCCGTTTGCTGAGATCACCCACCAACAACTACCAGCTTGGAAATCGTCACCGTCAGATGCAAATAGGGAAGAACGGAATTCATCAAAATGCACCATACTCTAATGTATCTGCTAGTGTTCGCATCTCAGACCTCGAGTGGGAACCAAAGCTGGTGTCACTATTTGCATAAATCTTGTCACAATTTGCACGCATAAAAAGCATAAATCGTAGCTACGTATTTATATCGAGCTAGCAAGTATGTTCTTAGGGTGCAACCAACATCTAAAGCGAACACAAGAACACCTCCACTAGGGTGTTGGAACGCTCTGTGGCCAGCTTCGTTAGGTCATTTGTTTTCCCATGCCGTGACCATTTGCACGCCCTTCCAAACGCTTATTGGTTTCGAATGTGAACGATGGGAACGAGAACTAAATAATCCACTCATAAACTATATCGTTACGGTCTGCGGCGCACCGAACACATTTATAGATCTATGCTGCCACTCTCTAGAACAGCCTCTGTCGCACAGACCGCTGATGTAATGTGTTTCTGGTGAAACATGGAACAGTTTCGGTGGGCATATGTCCACCGGTGGGAAATCGAACGACATACAACATCTCGCATAACGCTGGTCGTGGACGGTAGAATGCGGAACACTTGCGCGACCATGATCACCACATGCTGCCACATCAAGAGACGCGTGTGTACGATTTAACAGGCATCTGGGTAAGTGGGAATAAATAAACAGTTTGGAGTGAAGTGTGTACGCAATAAAATGCATCCATCGGTTTTGCGCAAATAAGCGATCCTCTTCTTGGAGCGGGATGGGGATTTGGGGTAACGATAGTTCGCAAATTGACGGGAAGCAGTAATTACATTTCGTGCTATTCTTGTCGTGGCTACCCATTTGTGGTGGTGGTAATTAGGAAGGATAATGTTTCACGCGTGCCCCATCCATATGTGATATCACGCAATTGATTGTTTGTTGTATAAATGATCAAAACATCTCCTTCTGAGGATGATATCTAGACGACCGACATACATTGGTTGCAAGAGTTAAAATTAATTCACAAGAACTAGAGTTCATTTTCAATGGTACGGATATTCGTACGAATCCATCACCTCTTTGAAGTCTTGATTTATTATGTACCCATTTCTCTCATCTGTGTCCTAGTCAGGCTTTCCAGTGAATCTCGCCATTTTAGGGGTTTCTTCGCACATAAGACAAACTTTAATTTTCCCACGAAATACCGCACTTGCAAGGATTCGCTGCCGACTCTCTCACGCCTGCAGAACCGTGACGCAAAACTTCCCATCAATTCAATTCGGCTTCCCTGTGATGTTGATGGTAGACGAGTGAGAATATGCTGTCGCGCTTCGCTTCCATTTTGCGTGATAATTTATAATTCATCTAAATATTCCAAGTTGCTAGAAACATTTGAAGGAGATTTCGTCTTTTCAGACATCCAAAATTCGCCCTACTGATGTACGGTGCGCGAACGTCATAGGCAACCCTCGCGTCTCGTTCAATTTCATAAAAGCTCTAGAGCAGCTGTTTGGAGCAGCTTGAAATATTGCGAATACATTTGAACCCATCCTTTGGCTCATTTAATCTATACTTCAATTTAATTTTCGACAGCAAAACTACCACACTTCGTCACTTCTTCACGGTGTGGTGGCTGAATGAATCAAGGCTGGAAAAATTACCTTCGCACGTGTTTCCAAAAGCACAGCATACACACTTTATTTCGGTAAATATTTTACCCGAAGGTGCAGCAGTGACGGGAGCATTTTTGTTAACATAGGTGGTAATTTTGGTTGTGTTTTTTTGGTTGTGGCCCGTCTTCCTCCCAGGGTGGGGTTCACCAATATCGGCTAGCCGGTGAACCGAAAATCCCTGAATTGAATAAAACATGAGCATGGATTTTCGGAGTAGCCTAGCAGTGTAGTACACCTTTGGGTTTGGTTGTATCTTGTTGTGTCGTCGTTCTAGGGGAAAGGGAAGACAGCGCGCGCGAATGCTTTCTGTGTACGGGCAACATCATTTGACTTCATAAAAATAAAAGCAAAGCGAAGAATAGACAAAGAAAAACTCTCGCTAAAAAGCTTCACCATAGCGAGAAGAGATAAGAATATGTTCTGTTGTATCGTTTGAGAAAATCGAAATCCACAACCAGCAGCATCAAAGCTTTTTGGGGATGAAAATTTGAGTGTGCCGGGAAGAATTGAGCGTGATGCGAATTTACATTTCTACGGTTTGGGTGAAGCTACTGCGACTGACCGTGACAATCACGGTGGCGACAGACTCATACAAATGTTGATATAAGTTTGCGATAAACATGCCAATTTCGATTAATTTGCTTGCTTCGTCGGTGTTTCGTCTATAATAATCGGTGCCGTTTTAGTGTCCTTTTAGAAGATTATCCTTTAAAAAAGGTTCAGCTTATCTTAATTATTCGTTGCATAAAGACAGAGTCCAACCTAAGATATTGAATGCTTTTTTCTCCAGCTACTTTAGAATATATAATTAATACAGATACACAGTACAACAACACACAGTGCCTTAACGATTCCGGGGTGTTCCTAGCAAATGGGAGACACGCGGATGACTATCCTACAAAGCAAACATTGCCGAGCGCAACTTCGCTACTCAACCGTACGGGCGAACAGTGCCCAGTTTCCTGCAGTGCACGTGAAAAGATGGACAGTGCAAAAACGTGCCTGAACCTTTTACACGAAGCACATACACACAGACACACCGTTTGGAGTAGAATGTAGACCATCCTTCCAGTGGAACTCCAAACGCTCGTGTCGTCATCTGGCCTGGGCGAGGCATCCGCTGGAGAACAGAGATATATATGCATATCTATTTAATTTGTTCCGCAAACGCGCACGTTCCAATGTGCCACCACTAGAATGGTTTGAAATGGTGGATGAGAGTCGCACCGTGCCGCGTTGCGGTCGTATAATCAAATGTGCCTTTTCACGGGCAGCCACTACGAATCCTCAATTTGCACAACTTGTTTTACAGTGATGGAAAGACTTGTTTCTGATGGATTTTAATGATGAAGTTGGAAGTTGGAAACTTACTGACATGCTTTTAATAAAACGCAATTATGAAGACCTCGTGGAGACAGAAGGTAGTAGCTAAATCTAGGTTATCCCTTTTGGATATTATGCTCTTACAAAAGCTGTCACACGGTATCAGACTCTTATCGTGTTGATAACATCAGTAAATGAGCATTCGTCACTTGATTCAGTTCATGAAATGGATTAAGTAAGAATGAACATTTTGTTGAAGCCGGACATCAGCTTGTCACCAACGCCGAGTGTTGGTAGACTAAGCTTGACCGTTGGTCTATTCATGGTAAGCTATCATTACGGATGATTCATGAGTGTTGAGGTCACACCTTAAGCTCTTGAGCTCTCGGTGGGATTGTTTTGAAGTTAGGCGGTTTGCATAGCGGTGGTATGGTGAATTTATCGTTCTCACGCAAAACTTGTTGTTGTGAAGTTCATTGGACTCTCTCAGATCTTTAAAACTGTTCCGACAAAAAACTTGGGAGAAGATACTCAAAGTATAACTAGGACATTTACTATAAATGACCCATCATTAATATGAAAGAAGAAACATCCATTACCGAATTGAGTTCCTGACGTTCGTTCCGTGCCAAAAGAGAACAACAAAAGTGATTCAAAAAGATCTACTTCAACATCGATAAATTGATGCCATTTAACATTCGTTCAATAAAAGAATGAAACCAATTGAAGAGTCGTACAAAGGGACTTTGTTCCAACCTAACCATTAAACACTTGAGCATACAATCTAGAAGAAATGTAACGTCATCTTATTGAGACATTTGAAGACCTACGGCGAAAGGTTCAAATTCATCGAGTAGTATAATCTTAGCAATTTGGTAAACCACTGCAAAATAAAACCCGGCACCGTGTCGATTAGAGTGGGAAAATCCCGGGAATTCCTTTTAAATATGGTTTTATTTTTTCGCTTGGGAAGAATCATAATCTTATCGTTCGTCATCATCGTGATAACGTCACTGTAGACGCTCGGTTATTGCGGTTCTCTCTGCTTATCGAATGTTAACTGCTTAATTATCATGAACAGAAGTTGCACATCAATTGCATTCTAACACGAAGAATTTCCAGGGTGAATTGGGAAACGCCGTGGGGAAAAAAGATTAAGATCAAGTTCTGGATAATTTAGTACCTGTGAAAAACTGGAACAGGTCTAATGCCACCGATTTCCATCGCGTACTTAGCGTGTTTGACAGTTCATAACACCAAGACTGGGATCCGTTACGCTTATGCGTTACGATCGGTGATGGAGCGTTATACACCGCACACAATCTAGTTCTGTAGGCCAAGGGAAGCTCTCCTACTTGTGGGCAGGTGCTGGTTTCCGTTAATCACGGTCTCGTTTCTTTACGGTCTCGTTGAACCGAAAGGGAATTTTTCGACGGCACCAAGGATGAATCAGGTCTATATCTGCGGCACACAACAAAACACAAACAAACCTCACAATGCACGGATGGACGCACCGGGGAAAGATAACGGAAAAAACACACCGGGAACACAGCTCCACTTATCGGGACACACTTTTCATTTATTTATTTTTTTGCGCACACTGTACACCACACGAACCATAGAAGAAGCAACTCGCGTTACAATGTTGGCGCTTGCTGTTTCACTTTTCTCCAATCATACGGGCCTCACACTCTTCGGTACACGGCACCAGCAGTTGGGTGGCACATGCGAGAAGGTAACCCAACACAGCAGGCAGATCGTAGATGGAAAAGAGGTTGAATTTTCAACACACTTTTAACACACACACACGCCAAACCAAGGAAAACAGATCGTGGCGAATAGGGAGACGACGGAGCGGAAAAACTCCGCAGCGCAATTTTGAAAGCTTTGAAGACGGAGCGCGCGACCCACAGCACTACTACCTCACACATACACGCACACACGTACACCATCAGGCACCAAATCGGATCGGCAATTTCGTAAGGGCGGGTGAGAAAAGTTTCACTTCACGCAACACCTGCACACAGTGGCCCCGGTTGGGAGAAGGAAATGAGCTGAACAACAGGTGTTGCTTGGTGGTATTAGTGTGGCCATTTAGTGCGCTAGTGCATTAGAGGTATGTACTACACTCACAAGGCCACGTTGGCGCGGTGTATGAGGCGAATTGAAGGACAATTTCCACACACGCGCACACATTTAATCACATTATTCACTGTCAACGGTACGCCTAAACGGCCAACATTGATTCTGGCAGACCGTAACGCTCGCTCGTACGCCTTCCTGGGCACGTTACGATCACTATCGGCCGTGTTATCAGACACACAAATCACCAGTCGGACGTTACGCAGTAGTAGATAACGTCTGACGACTGGAAACCTTTCACAAACACACGCATGTGGACACGTAGTAGGATGCTAACCTGTTTCACCTTTGACCAAATGCAGATGGAATAAAGAACCTTCTGTTGTCTGTCGTCTCCAGTGGGATGAGTAATGTGACAGCTTACGGTTAGAGCGTCACACTCTTATCACATGGGGAATCGTAACGGTGACGTTTTAAAACCGTAACCGTAACACTGCACTTGATGACGCCACACGTGAAGTGAACCGATTCCATCCGACGACGGCCATCAACTGGTCCGCGTTTCTCTCGATGTGGGTGTGCTTCCAACGGTGCGGAAACCTTCCCCTACTGGGGGGGTTGAAAACACATAGAGCACGATAAGTGGAGAAGCTTCCCGACCGATTGCTTTGTTGGTGGCCACCAAAACACGGCACCAACACACACTCACACCACCCATCATCATTGCGCAGTGCAATTAGAGTGGCCGGACGGTGTGTAGTGTAGCGGTGTGTAGTGTGAATTTGTAAGGTTTCGCTCCCAGACATTCTTTCCATTCCAAAAAAAATTGTGCGAAAGTAAAACGAGAACTCCAATCAACCGTAACGATACCAACCGATCGTGCGTTATGGCACACGATCATGATAACGTCACTGTAGACGCTCGGTTATTGCGGTTCTCTCTGCTTATCGAATGTTAACTGCTTAATTATCATGAACAGAAGTTGCACATCAATTGCATTCTAACACGAAGAATTTCCAGGGTGAATTGGGAAACGCCGTGGGGAAAAAAGATTAAGATCAAGTTCTGGATAATTTAGTACCTGTGAAAAACTGGAACAGGTCTAATGCCACCGATTTCCATCGCGTACTTAGCGTGTTTGACAGTTCATAACACCAAGACTGGGATCCGTTACGCTTATGCGTTACGGCCGGTGATGGAGCGTTATACACCGCACACAATCTAGTTCTGTAGGCCAAGGGAAGCTCTCCTACTTGTGGGCAGGTGCTGGTTTCCGTTAATCACGGTCTCGTTTCTTTACGGTCTCGTTGAACCGAAAGGGAATTTTTCGACGGCACCAAGGATGAATCAGGCCTATTTGCGGCACACAACAAAACACAAACAAACCTCACAATCCACGGATGGACGCACCGGGGAAAGATAACGGAAAAAACACACCGGGAACACAGCTCCACTTATCGGGACACACTTTTCATTTATTTATTTTTTTTTGCGCGGACTGTACACCACACGAACCATAGAAGAAGCAACTCGCGTTACAAAGTTGGCGCTTGCTGTTTCACTTTTCTCCAATCATACGGGCCTCACACTCTTCGGTACACGGCACCAGCAGTTGGGTGGCACATGCGAGAAGGTAACCCAACACAGCAGGCAGATCGTAGATGGAAAAGAGGTTGAATTTTCAACACACTTTTAACACACACACACGCCAAACCAAGGAAAACAGATCGTGGCGAATAGGGAGACGACGGAGCGGAAAAACTCCGCAGCGCAATTTTGAAAGCTTTGAAGACGGAGCGCGCGACCCACAGCACTACTACCTCACACATACACGCACACACGTACACCATCAGGCACCAAATCGGATCGGCAATTTCGTAAGGGCGGGTGAGAAAAGTTTCACTTCACGCAACACCTGCACACAGTGGCCCCGGTTGGGAGAAGGAAATGAGCTGAACAACAGGTGTTGCTTGGTGGTATTAGTGTGGCCATTTAGTGCGCTAGTGCATTAGAGGTATGTACTACACTCACAAGGCCACGTTGGCGCGGTGTATGAGGCGAATTGAAGGACAATTTCCACACACGCGCACACATTTAATCACATTATTCACTGTCAACGGTACGCCTAAACGGCCAACATTGATTCTGGCAGACCGTAACGCTCGCTCGTACGCCTTCCTGGGCACGTTACGATCACTATCGGCCGTGTTATCAGACACACAAATCACCAGTCGGACGTTACGCAGTAGTAGATAACGTCTGACGACTGGAAACCTTTCACAAACACACGCATGTGGACACGTAGTAGGATGCTAACCTGTTTCACCTTTGACCAAATGCAGATGTATTAAAGAACCTTCTGCTATCCGTCGTCTCCAGTGGGATGAGTAATGTGACAGCTCACGGTTAGAGCGTCACACTCTTATCACATGGGGAATCGTAACGGTGACGTTTTAAACCCGTAACCGTAACACTGCACTTGACGACGCCACACGTGAAGTGAACCGATTCCATCCGACGACGGCCATCAACTGGTCCGCGTTTCTCTCGATGTGGGTGTGCTTCCAACGGTGCGGAAACCTTCCCCTACTGGGGGGGGGGGTTGAAAACACATAGAGCACGATAAGTGGAGAAGCTTCCCGACCGATTGCTTTGTTGGTGGCCACCAAAACACGGCACCAACACACACTCACACCACCCATCATCATTGCGCAGTGCAATTAGAGTGTCCGGACGGTGTGTAGTGTAGCGGTGTGTAGTGTGAATTTGTAAGGTTTCGCTCCCAGACATTCTTTCCATTCCAAAAAAAATTGTGCGAAAGTAAAACGAGAACTCCAATCAACCGTAACGATACCAACCGATCGTGCGTTATGGCACACGATCATAGAGGCGGATGTGTTTGGTACAGTAGAAGCAGCGAGAATTTGCAACGCCTCATTGAACATCAGTCACACAAAAAAAAAAACAAAGGCAAGAACTTGGCAGACGCCACCAATGTTTAGCAGAGGTTCGCGAATGTTAAGGACAGAACTGTTACAGAACTGTTCGCGCGTCGTAATCAGTGGCTGCAACACGCAAGATAAATACGAGAAGGCATCGCGCAATCACTCACCAGCGGTGTAATGTAAACATCGCAGAAAAATTGCTGATGCATACCCCTTCTCCAGCGCTACAGATAACGGACAACATCAACAACACCACCTTCGGGGCAAGCGGAGTTTTCGGGGAACATATTGAGCAAAAAAAGCTAATTACACCCAAATGCACCAACACACCAGCTTCAACGTATACAACTGCAATAATGGTGTATCTTACCATCGTGAGAAGGAGGACGTCAAAAAGCTACCAAATTCTTCATCTCTCGTTCGGTTATGAAAGTGCTATTGCCGCCCAAAGTCTAATTAAATTGAGTACCGAAGCCACCCCTTCGCTTGGTGTAAGCCAAAAAGTATAGGAGCGCACAATCAAGATGAATTTATTTGTTTTGATTAATACACCTCACTCAAAACCCGCACCGAGAGAGAGAGAAAGAGACTCCATCTTGGTGACTGTTCCAAGCTAGATGCACAATTAAACTATTTGCGAAGAAGAAGCAGATGATGAAGCAGACAGAAAATGCGATCCAGTTGAAATAGTAAAGATTCCCTTTCTTTTCCGAACTCAATTGGGCCACCTGCATTGGTTCCTATTGCCATCGGAAAGCGCCAAGTGAAGGAAAACAGACAGTGGTCGGTGTGTAGTAACAACACGGTTCGATTCGCGGGCCATGAAAGCGAAACGAAACTTTCCCAAAATAGTGCCTCCGATGCGGGAGCCTTAGGGGGGCTGGGCTGGGAAAATGTGCTAGAAAGTACATACTTAAGGTTTTGAGGAAACTCAAAATACCCTCTCCAATCCCAAGAGGAGCTGTTTGTAAGGTTCTTCCATTTTTATTGGGTCTGATCGCACTGTCCTCTACATAGACTGATAACAGCGATGACATTTTGGTATGTGAAACTGCTGCTTACAAAACAGCACGATAGAATATTTGTGTCATTGAACAATCATCATCTCGCTGCTTATCACACAAATGAGGTGTTTTTTGTGTGTGTGTGTTACTCTGATGAGGCATCTACTAAAAGCAACCGATAATGCTGCTGGTGATGATGCAAGGTACATTGAATTTATGACTTTTCCGAATGAATTGACACGCGGGTATTCAATCTACAGGCAGTTTACCGTGTGATAACAATGTGTGTGGGTATGTGTGACGGGGGCTAAGACTGTGTTTCTTTGTTTCTCTTATGCAGCTCAAGGTTCTCGATGGTCGATGCACCTACTGCAACAGCGTAATGTATCATCACCCGCCACCGAGAGAAGGTGGTGTACATCTACGAAGAAATCAATGATCGTGACACGGTTGAGATGAAGCAACAACCAAAGGGACCATCGGTAAGCTAAAAGTTGTTCCGATTGGATGAGTCGTTCGAAGTCAGCAAATAGTTATCACCAGCCGATCGGACAGCGTCTTTCTACTGTTTGCACATTGAATCAGCGAGATAATGAAGGCATTTGATGATTGGCTTTCGGAACAATCATTTCTGCTCGAAGCTAACGATTTAAAACGTTACTCGAGCGTGATCCAGATAATGAGGATAATAGTTGCTTTGGGGTCGCAACTGACGAGAAAGGATGAAGGTCCCCCAAGCGGCGTCAACCAAGACGATTTGGACGGAAACAAACAACATCAATTTATTGGTCTATAATATTCAATCACCACACAAACAGTGGGTAGCAGAAGTTTGCCAAGATACTCAGCAGAACACATACGGGGGGTACTGTACACATCAGGAATTATTATCTGGTGCTTGCACATCACCACCGTGTCCTTGGTTGGGAAAGTTGGTACGATATTTTAGTAACAACGCTACCTACAGAATGACTTGTATCTCAAATGCGGCTAGATATTTTCGGTAGCTCCATACTCCACACACTTTACACATCAAGTGTTCTTACGTTGTGCTCCGGTACACTAAGGTAAAGTTATCTTGTTGAACAACCCTTCAGAGGGCTTTAGAGGGATGAGTATGGACGTTGCCCAAGCCCAACGTACAGTGGAGAGTGAACGAGAAGGACAGAGAGAGAGAGAGAGAGTAATTAAAACTTTCCGCAAACACTATCGGGAAGGAAAACAATAAGATGCCTTCATCTGCCACGGTTGTGTGTACTTGAAGAATTGTTCATCAAGAAATTGAAGGTTTGGTCGGAACAAACACAGACATACTGCCTGCCAAAACAAGCGCTAGAGGGTGTTTTTCTCTCTCAGGTATTCACCCGTGTTGTTGGCGTTACTCGCCATCTTCCACAGCTTTCCACATCTTCTTGTGCTCCAAGGCACAAATTTACCTTTTCGTTGCAAAATCATTTACT
This sequence comes from Anopheles maculatus, assembly GCA_002091835.1. Lineage (NCBI taxonomy): Eukaryota > Metazoa > Arthropoda > Insecta > Diptera > Culicidae > Anopheles > Anopheles maculatus. The sequence goes on along the minus strand of KZ061938.1, from coordinate 174,576 downwards.
GATAAGCGGAGAAAGAGTGCCACATTCGCCAAACAGGCGCAAGGTTTGGAGGAGAGTTTATTGAAAGTTTTGCTGGTAGCAACCAAAAAAGGAAATCAGCACGAAAATCACACGAGGCGAGGTATCACTTGTCGCCATATTTCATCCAGCTCGGGGGTGTCCAGTATGGGATCTCGCCACGCGGTACATACTGAAGTCACAGTCCGTTGGGTTGGGTCACTGCTTTCACACGCCTGTCAACGAAGACGTCAGATTGAGAAAAAGTTATGCGGATATCTCTCTTCTCTCTGTCTCTCTAACAATCTGCTGTAAATCCAAAAGCTCTGACTATAACTTTTATTGACCTCCGACCGTGTAACCAAGCTCGGCGTAGCGCAACGTCAACACTATTCAGGAAAAACCGCAAAGTAAGAACTTGCAGCTCTAGTTTAACTTTTCCAGCATCAGATCAGGGACAAAGACAGGCGCTAAAACAACCAAGATTCAATTGACAGCGTCGTATGCAAATGTCTATTGAGTAGAGATTGCATGTGGTGAGTTTGACGTTTCACAATAAAGTACTTGCTCTTACCGTCGTCGAGTGGATCTTAAAGTTAGAGGATCATTTCGACGGTTACTCTAATTCTATCAAATTACCACCATTGAATGACATTCGTTCGGGACGTGGTGTCCATTGGAACAACAACTTCAACTTCAAGTTTGATGGACGTCCAGCTTCGTGGCCAACACGTATGCTGCTACGGATAGTGCATCATAATGAGGAAGTCACAATTAACTTTCCCCTTTTGCTGTTAATTACTGTTAAAATCGGCCATTGTCGTGGTTGATAACGCTACACTAATAAACGTATCGTTCGCTCCGTTGATTAAGTAATGCTCATTCAAACATTCATAAACCTACCAAGCTCACGGAAAGTAGAGCTGAAAAATGATTAATAATTCATCCCATGATGGAGGTGAAACCCTGAGTTGTTAGAATATTGATTAAAGATCTTCTCTTGCTTCAAGATAAATTGATTTCTCTTTCCTAAACGTCTTATGCGAACGTTTCCTATTAGGGGTAAGGTGATATTATTTCTAGTTTCAGTCAGTCCCCGACTCCGGCTAGCCGAGCCGTTTTGATTTATCTCCTTTCTAACCTCGCTTTCCAAACATAGTTCTCAGTATATTTACTATCATAAACACTTTGAAGCAACCCTTTAGGACCGCTCGGCAAATAAATACCAATTCCTTTTCACACATGCCGACACACAGAATGCTAGATACGTAAATATACGCCCTTTCCAAGTGGACGATGATTCTCCATTTCTCGCGCGGTCTCTCGATGCACTTCGGTAGGCAGCAGCAGAAGCATTTTTATCATATTTCACCTTCTTATCTGTTTTCACCTTACCACAGAGCACAAGCATCGCTGTTGTCGTTACCACCGGTAGAGAATAGTGTTTTCTATTCTATTTATGACACACAAGGAATGGGGCGGGGTCCAGCGTTTCTAGGGCAGCAAGAAATCTGACTCTTATCCGCGATCCACACTGGGTTTCATAAATTTTAATAAACGGCAGTAAAATCTCTCCTGCGCATCGTATCGTACACGGTGTGCCCGTTACTGGGCAAATCCTGAGACTAACTACGAAAAAGGAAACTAATGCGTTCTTGTCTAGGATTGGACAAGTTGCCAGTCACTGTCCATAACCAGCCACCCGTGTTGGCCCATTAGATTGTCATAAATTGGGGTTTAGTTTGTTGTTTTTGTTAGCCCGCAGCAGTCCTTTCTAATGCGTCGGAGTTCTTTTCGTTGATTCTTCGTAAGTGCTGTTTAAACCAACAGTGGTGAAGTGTCGATGCAACTATCTCACCAAGATTCCCCCGTGATGCTACCAGCATGTCAAAAAATCTCTGATTATTATCCATCGGTCGAGATCGATCGAACTTGATCAGATTACCAATCAGAAACTGTGGACAGTAAATCGGATTACCAAATCGTAGACCAGTACCCGCAGCCGGAGTGTTGGTGCTATGATTATCTCTGGAGTAGGTCCAGAGCTTTACAGACTCCCCAAGACTGTCATAAATTATTGCATTATAAATCTTATTGCACACGACTTCAGGCTTCTCTTCTCCCACCCAAGAGCTTCTCGGTATACGCATGTTGGACATTATCACAAAATGGCTACTGCTTCTCAGTCTTGCACTGGCTATGGGATTAATGGCATAAACGTGCCGTCAAAATGCATCCGGGGAAACGCTAGGTAGGTAGTTAATAAGCTCCACGTTGGAATTGAATATCGAGATATGGGGCATGGATCGTACTAACAGTTTTGGTTCGAGGATTGCGACGTTAGACCCCTTATAGGCAGGTATATAAACAAATATCATTCCATGCTCCATTGGAACCTTTCGAGCGAAGGGTCTGCGAGAGACTAACAATTAATCAGTAGCAGTGCTAAGGGTTACCGAGCACTGCCGAACCGAGTTGCGACATTCCGCCCTGGTTAGATCTCCAACTGAGCTGGGCCACGATTGTGCTGCATTTTAATAGCACCTATTGGTCAACTGCTCGAGTATCTCGACACAGACGACTGTTGCACTGGTTCCCTTCTGGCCGGTAAGTTGCAACAGCGCCTAAGGTCTCGCGGACAGAATTAAGCAAAGGAACGAATGGCTTTACAGAGACACGTTTGGCAATTTTTAACAACGACACTTCGACCAACGCTAAAACGTGCTTCAATCAATTAACACCTGTGCCTGTACGGTACCAACACCCGAAGACATTTGTGGTACAATTGGCAAGACTTTTCGACTACGAGGGGTGGGTTCACCGAGCGAAATTTGGACTCTTGGACATGTGATGTAAAACAACCAGAATTAACTTCACTGCCGAAAGCACATGCAACACACGCTCGCCCTCCTTCGGGTAAAGCTCACAACACACGCAAAACGAAGCTCAGGAAATCTGGTAGCCGTTGTCTTGTCCGCGCGTGGACCTGATTTCACGTTGTGTGTTCGCACCAGCACGGAACTCGAACCAGCGCACACGTAAACACGTTGGATTTATTATCGATTTGTTTTAATTAAATTAACTCCCGTGCCCATGAGTCTTGGAAGTGTACGAGGCAGGTAACACTCGTGCCTGTTTTTATGACCCCACCGTGACCTTTATCGGTGCAGTTGGATGATAGCGATAAGGGCATTCGGTTATTTATTGGGCGTGTGTTGATGATGGCCGTAAGTTGGTGCTGGGTGTGCCCGAGGCATCACATGGCAACAGCAAAGATTCTTTCACTTCTAGCGAAAGTTGTCATTTGGAAAGGCAAAATTAAAATGCTTTTCCATTTCCTTTCTGGTTAATCCTTTTCCACGTGGTTCTTAACACGCAACGCAACCGTTAAGAGTCCCCATTGTTCGACTCACCGTGCTCAGTGTGTCCGGATTTCCGGATAGTTGTCGATGGCGGGCTAAACGTAACTCACCGAGGGTCATTGGTGCTGTTGTCTGCTGATAAAGTTACGGCTATTTAAGCATTCAACTCACGCACCACGTATCGCTTGCGTGGTGTAGACTAGACCAGGGATCGGCAAATTCTAAAATAAGGGAGACTAATACTGGAACGTCTGTTTAGACCAGCAGGCCCACAAAATTAGGCGAACTGGCGTGAACTTCTTGTAGTATAAACACTCCAGGAAGTTTATATTAAAATTATACACTTTGTGCGATATTCGACAATTATATACATCTCCACTCCAACATCAACTTGCCATTCGTGACCGGCGCTTGAAAGTTGCCAAAGCGTAATAATAATAGAATGGATCGGAAATGGAGCTACGACTGCTTCCCCATACGACCCATCTTGATTCTTTTGATGGAGTTCCAACTTCCCTTTCTAATTCTACGCGGGGATTCTACACACGGAAAGGAATACGTGTGTGAAAAGTATTACTTCCGCATCGCGCCTGGGTTTTGTTGGTGTAGGAAGACAGCTAAGCTCATCGCAACGGAGGAACCATCTTCTCCATACACCGTTGAAATTGAAGGCAATCGAAGTGATGTCAGCATACGTACGCTCAGGGCTGGAACGTGCCTAGGATTACTGACAGGTTCCATCTTGGAGAACTTAATACAATACACCGGTAATTAGTTACGTTTATTAGCATGCATTGAAGAGCACGCCACAGTCCCAAATGATTCATGATAGATTTGTAAGTAAAACGACTAATTAGTTTCATGTACAAGATTTTATAGTTTCTCATGTTTTACAACAAACAGCTTGTTTCGAAATATGTTTCACAAAACATATCACCTTGAGGGATAACCCATAAGAAAAAGCGATTGTAGCATTTCTTGTTTATTTCACTTCAAAACAGCTTACGCCACAACAACCCACACGTACGTACATGCAGTGGTCGACCAACAACAGGCAGAGCTCAACGCCAACGAACTTACCACAAAAACAACCGTGTGCAGCAGTGTTCTCTATAAATGGTCAATACATTTGCGTAAATCGAACCGTGCACAGTACAGTGCAGGTTTATAATGAACAAAAAAGGAAGCGGACACAAAAAACTGGTCACGCCAAGAGCTGTAAAGTGTGCACTTTCAACTGTGTTCCAAATTTATTGGTCCACAGCCGGTATATGGGTGGTCGTTCAGAATGTTGTTAGCCGAGTTTTGTGTAAATAATAACCCGTCATAACAATATACATTCTAAATATTTGAGCAATAATGGTACAAAATGCCAGGGGAGCACGCTTAATACCAAATTCCAAAACCTTAGTAAATGGATAAAGTATTGCCGTCTGTTGCAAGTGCTTGTTTTGCTCTCGAATAATTTGTAATACAAAAACGATGATTCTAGTGCTCTGGTCCTCCACCATTCCAAAAACTCCATTTACACAAAGGAGAAACTAGGAACAATTAATGTCTAATTGATTACCACCATCCCAAATTTGTCCCCCGATTATTCCAATGAACTCTCGTGCTCGTGCTTTGGAAGTTTATTACCTCCAATGTCAAAAAAGGCACAAAAGGGATGTCAGGATATCCCACAATGTCGTGGCCAAGGATGTGTGTGATTGTAAAATAATTCTCCCCTTGACGCAACTTCATGATGCTGATGGTTGAACGGGCGAACCCTATCCGGTACGCAACGATTCGTTGGAACCCCTTTTTTGGGGGTTGTCAACCGAGGGATTACACTCGGAACATTTGCCGCAAAAACGAACTGATCGACATGATGAGGTTGGTGGTTCATATAGAGTAATACACCACATTGATTGGGTTGTAACAGGTGTCCTAAATCTGTACCACGTTCTTTTGTGGGCTGTTTAAAGCGATTTAAAAGGGCGATTGGTGCCGATAGAGAATTTTGAGGTTTTATAGATCATTCTATGGGTGCTCCTGGAGCCCGGCGATTGCACTTACCTAAAGTCTAAGCTAAGATTTCTTTGGTGCGTTGAAAGTCTCGTCTTTGGTGGTGGCATTCCGGACGAGGACGATCCACCGTTCGCGTTCCGGCCGGTGCCTCCATGGACTGAGGGCATACTGCTGGTGGAGAGACCGCTGCTTACACCACCACCACAGCTGTTGCTCAGACTTAACCTCGGTTTGTGGAACCGGGGCGGCATACTCGCAATCGTACCATTGTACGTGGCGGCACCATCCACCGCGGAGGTTACCGCACTGGAGGATGACGTCGCCAGGGAAGCGCCCGATGGTGGTTTGATTGCTAGTGGCGCTGGTGCCGTTCCGAGGTCCGTACACGAGGTGGAGGTGCTCTTCTTCTTCGGCAGAAACCCATTATCACTGTTGCTGTTGCCACTAGGTGCTCTAACGCCGTTACTACCGTTACTACTACTGCTATCACTCTTGGTCGTTGTTTCAGCCTTTGCTTGGTGGTGCAGTTTGCCGGTACCATTCACCAGCCCGGCACTACTGCTGTTCAGGTGATGATGATGATGATGGTTGTCCACCTGATCGACGCCCACAACCCGGGGTCCACCACTCCCATTGAGTAGAGGACATGTGGAGGAGTCTGGTGCTGTGTCGAGAGTGTCCGTCTCACCGAGACACTTCTCGTCGAGCGTCATTGGACATTGGACGGGAGTTGTTGCAACCGAGGTGTCTTCCGGTGTGGTTGCTACCGCTACCGGCACCACATCCAGCTCCCCATCCAGCCCAACGACGAGACTGTTGTTGCGGTTGGTGCAGCTTATCTCGCGTATGTGCCGTAGCTTCTCGTAGCTGCTGTTGGGCGGATGGTCGGCCACCGCTGGCCGATGCGTTTTAATGTTGAGCAGCAGCTTCGAGGAGGTGGACGAGGGCGCTGCGGACGTGGAGGAGGCTTTTGGGCCCATCAGGGACCCGTTCGTGAGAACCATCCCACCGCCGTTGCCAGTGTGGTCGTGCCCTGTGGACGTCAGACCGATACCGGCACCGTTGGTGGAGTTTGCTGTCGCAGTGGACGCCGGCGACACCGTTGACGAGGAAGCTTTAAATGCAGAAAATACGGAATTCATCGTCGATGTTCACCGGGTCGTGATGGGGAGGGGGGAGGGCCGAGAAACGGAAGCAGTAGTGGACGCACTATCGTTGCTTGCCACCGCTTCCTCTTTTCCCTCCTGCCGCGTAAAGCCTTCGGCTGTGTTTGGGGGACGTGAAGCACTTTCCTTTCACTCATAAAATGCAAAACGCCACCAGTATCGCCATCTTTCCCTTTTATCCAGCGAGCGATTGGATGGCTCGTGGACGCTCGTGGACGCCTGCAGGACGGAAGGAACGCCGAGGGAAAGTTGTGTAGCGACGAAAACACGTTCAGATTTCCTGATTTTTTTCTTCGGTGTGTGCTTCGAAACACACGATGAGTATCGGAAATTATCGAACCGCCGGGGGTGTCGTAACACACGCTGCAAACTACAGGTTGTTTATATATTTGTTGCTGTTGCTTTACCGCACCTAAGTGACACTCTCTTCTGTTGCACTCGCGCACAGGCTTTTTGACAGTTGAGCTTAAGCAGCGCTGCTTACTGTTGGAAAGCACACGAATTCACTAAACCGTATCACTACACCAAAAATGTGTACCGCACGATTGGGGGCACACACACTCGCACACGCACTAAAACACTGACTGGATTTTTGAACACGCCGTTGTCACAGATAAACAATCGACTTTATCGTTGCGCGGTACGAACACTTTCTCTGGCTTTTATTTTGCCCAAACACACACACACACACACCACAAATCGATCACCACACTTGGATTTATTTTGCTTTTTGGCCCGTATCACTTGCACACTATCTCACAATACAAATACGGCGGCTTTAATGGCTAGGAATGCTCCAATATCAACACTCGAAGGATGTTGACTTTAAATTTACCCTCGTGTGGGCACGTTGGCCAAACCTTACTTGATTAAATTTTCCACCACACGGTATCACCCTCACAACCCGCCGCCTTTTGTTGTTGTTTTCGTACACTTTCTCCACTGCTTTCGGAAGGGAAAGGTTTGCGAAATAGAGCCACTTTGGAACATTAAAGGGACACCTCACACGCACACACACACAGGTAAAAGCACGCACACAAACACTGTGTATTTAGATAATACACAACAATCACGTAGAAGAAACGGGGTGAAAAATAATAAATTTGTGGTTTCGAGCCCCGAAACGCGCTTTGGTTGCTGCGATCAGTGACGACGCACGTCTCGAACGCAACTGTCAACGGGAGTGTTGTTTTCGTCGATTGCTCGATCGCTCGCACAGCACCGCTCTCGCTCTCGATCAGCTCCCACTAGGATGACAAGCCGAAGATCTCGCACTTTGTACCCTTGCTGCTGCCCACTGCTGTCGTCGGCATCTGTGCTGTTGATGAAGTCATCCGGAATGGGTTGCGTCCGGATTCGTCATAGCAGCAGCGGCATCTTTTTCTCAGACACGTTGTATGGATGGGCGCAGTTTTGGTAAGCGTGTGCAACGACTGCTTCGTTCTTCGTCGCCCACAACCGTTGCCCGATGTCGCGCGTGATTAACTGCCTCGTGGTGCCGGTGTCGTTGCCGCGGATGCTGACCGTGACACGGTCGTCGTCGTTGTGTTTGTGATGGCAACCGACGGCTGCATTCGGAAACACGACGACAGGCTGCTGCTGTTGTTCACCTTGCTGCAGCCGGTAACCATTGCACTAGCCCCGCACGGTGCATGCAGGAGTAGAGTGTGCAACGACACGTGAGGGGTTCGTATCTTAGCGCCCCTTCTTGCCGTCTTTGGATCTCCCCACGTGTGCAACAGAGTGAGCTCCTCTTTAGTTCGCGTGTGTTGCAATTATAATCCAAAGGGAAAGCTCCAAAACAAAGCGATGAAAATCTGCAAAAAAGAGAGAGAAAGAGAAGATGAAAACAAAGATCCAAACACTGCTTTTATTGGCAAGCATCGTGCGAGCATCGTACGAGGTGGATGAAATGGCTGCCAACTTCAAACGGCTGCATCTGTTCATTTGCCGCATATTTTGCGGCGGTACACATCCAGTTTTTCTTTATTTCCCCTTCACCAACGGCAGCTAAAACCAACTCTAACAAACTGTCCAGGCTTAAAACCAACCCCAAAAACCTGCGTCGTACCCGTGGTGGTGTTTGGTGTCGTGCTGGCGGACGAAACTGCAGCAAACTTTCAATTTTTATTGCCAAATCTTAATAAGCGGGCATTGGAACCGGGCAGCCGTTACCTCATCGGGGTACACAGCCGCAACAAACCGAACGGCGTACCGGGCAGGTGAACGTGAATGATCACCAGGTGCAGCGCGGCTATACGACGCACACAGATTCAACCGACCAAGAAGACACGCAGATGATCAAGGTTTTTTTTTTGCACCGCGAGCTGGAGGCGTGTGCGGCCCACAGTATTTGCGCTTCTGGAGCGATACTACCCAGTTGAGAGGCGGCGTACACTGGGTAAGAGCGGTACTACATTGTGTCTGAGCAGAGTGCTGGTAGAGTTGGATGTAATTGAGGAATATTAAGGATGTCCTGTAACACGTTCCAAAACAGATATCCTGAAGTTACCTTCAAACGGATATTTACGCAGGTGCAGTTTTTGCTGTATTGCAGCTGTCCAAAGCCATACGAGCCAGCCTTGTAAGTGACTGCACCCATAAAATATGGCCCGAATCGCGTTGTCCTTCGACTTTGGTGTTTGGTAAATCAATTCCAGACATTCACAGCAAAAGGTTAAG
>KZ061938.1:120954-160713 GCA_002091835.1 Anopheles maculatus | reverse complement strand
TGGATATGCTAATAATGAAATATTGTTTTACACTAGAATAGTACACAAACTGATAACTGCCATTATCAACACTTAATCATTACGAAACAACGAACCTAACTGAAGTTCCCAAGCCCATTAAAAGGTATCGAAAAACAAAATTGCATACATATGTGCAGTTACTGTTTGTTATGTATGCAAGCTCATCGCTGTATGTGTGAAATTTCACTTCGTTCCACTGTTTTTCGTTTGTTTGTTATTAACAGCGTTGTTGCAGCTGATTTTTTGCTTCTGCCCTGCCAGGTTTCATTACGAGCCAAGCCTTTTTTAGGCCTTTCCTTTCTTCGTTTGTGAACACATTCGCTGGCACACACATGATTTACAGGAAACTGCAGGTGATAGCAATAAATATAAACTGCACACACACACACTCCAACCATTCCACCAAGTGCCGAAGAAAGCTTCCGAAAGGCATACGCACGCAGCCAGATTATTAAAAAAACACAACGCAACACACAGCACAACAATAGCACACCACTGGAGATGATTATTTTCCGTCGATTTCCTGTCATCTTGTCCGTCAACGTGTGGCGTTTGTTGGAGCATGGATTTCGGTGGCTGGCAGAGCAACGGCACAATTATGATGGCTGTTTTCCAAGGAGGATGACCGGCCACAAAACACAACAACAAATCTTACGAAACTCCAAAGAAAGCAAATGTTCAATTTTATTGGTCCTCACTTACTGCTGGTAAGCGGAAGTGGGTATTTAAATTTAAATAAGAACACAAAGTGGAAAGCGTTATGCAAAGGACAAAACCAAAAAAAACTTTGGTCAAAAGCTAATAAAAGCAAAACTACGCTGAACGAATCGGATAACAGTGATCGACAGCGAGGCCTCGTTAGGAAAACGAGCGAGAAGGTGCCATAGTTGCTCCTTCGTTATGGGCTAATGAATTATTAATTGCATTCGATATGCACACTGCAGGAGAAAAAGGAAGTGGTGAAGGAGGGAGAGGAGAGAGGGTGCTCAACAATTCCTAGCTTATGCAGCAGCGTGTGCACGGGCGAAAGGCTTTGTGAAGTTTGTGAAGCAATGGCGCGGATTGGCAAATGAATGGAGCCAGAATTACAATAACGGATGAAAGCGTCACGAAAGAAAGGAAACGTTCGAAAGGAAGCTAATAGGTGGCGCACTGCTGCTACTGGAACCTGGTTTTGTTTTTATTGTACAGCAAGAAAAAACCCCGACGTCCTCCCATCCTCCAAACTCTCCGCAAAGGGGTGAACGATCCCTGCTACTGGTGTTCTCTCTCTGAGCGCTGCATTGCACCCGTGAAGGAGTGTGTCAGCGCAGTGTGTCGGCGTACATACATCCCTTTGCATATCTGCATGTGACCGCCACTTATGCACTTCTGTATGCAACCGAACCAGGCGGACGGGTCTTCCGCATTTGTCCTCGAACATTTTGTGGCAGGGTTAAAGGAAAGAAAAGCATGGAAGAATTTACCGCAACAACAACAGAAAACTAAAGCGGACCAGAAGAAATGAAAACTATCTTCGTGAGAACATTTGCCAACTGCATTTATTCTATCGTGAGATATTGGTAATTTTTCTCGGGAAAACTTTTTGATAGAAAAGGAAGCAATATTAGAAAAACGATGCAATTTTTTGGTAGGGAAAAACTTTAAATTTCAATTCTGTTTTCTCAAGTTTAAATTGATTGTTGCGTCGTGGAATAATCGGAAGAACTTCCTCAGATGGTTTTAAGGTGTGAGTGAGTACATTTATTTATTCCTAATCCTAATTCCTCCGGGCGGTCTGGCGGTGGTATATACGATAGCGGTGTCTGTCTCCACACGGCAGGACCGGCTTTCGAATCCCGTCCGGACCGCGTCCCCATACGCAGGTCTGACTATCCTTATTTACTTACTTATCAAGCGTTACAACCGCTTCGCGGTCTTGGCCTGCTGCAACAATCCTCGATACCGCTCACGGTCGAGCGCCGTCGTCTGCCAATCCATTATCCCGGTCGTTCTGGCGGACGCATCAACGCCATCATTCCATCTCAGTTTGGGCCTACCACGCCTCCTCTGTCCATGTGGACGGCCTAAAACGGCCTTTACGGGCTGGGTCGTCCGGTGCCATTCTCATGACATGACCAGCCCACAGGAGCCTGGCGAGCCTAATTCGCTGCACGATGGTGAGTTCACCGTACAGCTCGTAGAGCTCGTCATTGTAGCGGCTCCTCCATTGTCCTTCACCACATACGGGGCTCAAAAATCCTTCTGAGCATCTTCCTCTCGAACGCGGCTAAGAGGGTTTCGTCAGTTTTGGACAGAGTCCATGTCTCAGAGGCGTGAGTACTGGGACTATAAAGGTTTTGTACAGTCCTAGCTTCGTCCGTCGCGACAGGTATTTTGAGTGGAGAAGTTTCCTCAGGCTGTAGTATGACCGGTTGGCAGCCAGCACCCTTGCGCGCAACTCAACGTCTATGTTGTTGTCGGTGCTGACTTTTGGATCTAACTATCCAGCTACGGGTAAAACCAAGGTATAGAATTGATTCCTAATCCTAACTCCGCAAAGTTCATGTTAAATTCATCCGATCTATCTTCGGCTCGGTGAATGTATGCGGATAGCCTAACCGGTAGGCGTGAACATTGATATGATGTATTATGAAGATTCTAACGACTTCTGCTTCAATTTATTTAAATCAACATCCTTTATATTGATAAGGAATGCAAGCAATGATTAAATTACTTTTTGGTGGGACCAAACTTAGATGTTCTATTGCAAGTAGCCGAACTGTCATATATGGATGGATGTTTTAATGGTGTTGGTATTAAAGATTGTTCAAAAAATTATCAAGAATCAATTATCAGCATCATACAGTAAAGAAGAAAAACTTCACCAACTTTACTTAAGCGCCTGTGTGTGCAGCCCCCAAACCAACAAAGAACAGTGTGCACATCTCAAAACGTCAACAAAGCCACCGCGCACCCCACGACAAAGTATCGGAAAGTAAACTGAATTGAAGGCGGATTACATTGTCTCGCTCTCTGCTGCACTGAGCGCTAGACCGATGATGGGGACGCGAGTTCACAGACTAGCTATTTATAGCTGACGGTTCCCGTCGCGACAACCGGATCCATCACTGAGGCGGGGCGACTCCATGTACCCCTTCCCACCGAGTTATTGAAGAAGGAAGAAGGAAGATAGTTCCTGCTTGCATTGCTCCCGGAATATTATTAATGATTATAAGCGATTTGCTGCAAGGAAAAATCGTCGAAAAGAGAGATTTCTCCTGTCGCTCCAGCTTCAGAGAGTTTCACCAACACCAACCACACATCATCATAACAGTTGACTTTGGCATCCTTTTCCGCAACAACACACTCTAATGCATTCTCTCACACACGCGCCCTGCCGAGGAGGAGTGACGGCTTCATGCATCTCTTAGTGGCAGCATAATTACGCCGCTAACAAATTTTGCCTCATTAACGTGTACTGGGTGTGTGTGTGTGTGGCCTGGCCGTCTGTTGCGGAAGCGCAACAATTGGGTGCGATAAAAGGAAAACTATTCTTTTTTCTCCTATTCGCCCGCCATTTTGCGCCTTGCGGAACACCATTTCACATGATCGCATATCGGCGTTACTTGTTTCTTGTATCAACGCACACACAGAAATAGGCTTTCTTTTCCATACTCGAGATGTTTCAGTATTCAATGCCCTTTTTCTTTGCTGCAAACGTCGGCCACAAAAAAAGGTTGATATATTTTAATGTTTTTCTTTAGTTTCCATAAATATATCTATGGCACGGGGGGTTTTCACTCTTTCTTTTGCGCTTCAGCTCAGGAAGCAATTAGCAGGGTCGTTAGTGGACCTGTACCGGGGTAAAAAAACAACGGAAAGTAATTGCCCTCAGTGCTGCAAAAGGTAACACACCAACAAAATTGCTCATAAATCATCTGATCACAATCAGTCGCGGAAAGTGAGAAGATCATATTGTGGCAAGTGGAGGGAAAACAGGCGGATGCGTCCTTCAAACCCGAAATCAAAATCACTGTTAAATTAGCTTAACCAGAGAAGGACAATGGGGATGCAATTTACAAGAGAATTGTGTTGTTTACACCCCGTTGATTGACCCGGAAAAATCATCTATTTATTAATTAAAATTGCATTTGTTTTTCCCTTTTTTTTCGCACCGCTAAATGCGATCAATAAGTTTTCCAATTGTAATTAAACTAGAAAATGGGGCCAATGAGTTCACGTCTGATCATGCATCACAAATGAAGGTAATTTAATATTTACACAAACTAGCCGGACAGCGACAAAAATTTCCTCTCGTCGTGCAAAATATGAAACACACCAGAAAACAACAGGAAAAACCCGACCGCAATCGCATCAGCAGTGTGTTCGGGGAGAAGGAAGTTCTCGGCATCACCACCACACCAGCACGCTACATTATTCAATTCATTATGTTTCCATTCTAATGCAACTAATTTTCCACCATAATACTGTCAAACGATACACTGGCACCATGCGGCGAGAGACTTGAAGAGCGTTGAAGGGTGGACGAGAGTCTTTTGTTTCATTTTATGTGACTAAATGTACATTGCCACACACACACACACCGGCACCGGGAACACTGGTTCGTTGGAGAGAACGGCACACCGAAAGAACAAATTATGCAGCTTGGCTATTTAATGCTTCCGGTGCAGTTGTGCAACACGCACATATGGAAAAGTTTTTCGCTCACTTGGGCTGGGGATGGAGACAAATTTTGTGTCGGCTTCTATCAAATTAGTGAAGGCAGTATGCACTCTGTGTTTGTGTACACGATGGAAAGAAGCTTCAAACGTAGCTAGAGGATGTAGCCGAGCATAAATTGCATCCCCGATACAAACACAATTGTCTTTAGTGTCTCTAGTAAGCTTGTCATCATCAATCGGTTGTCTTGCTGGCGTAGTTGTTGTGCATCCTGAGACATTCCAGAACGCGACTACTCCCAAACAACCATAAACTCTTCCCGATTCTTGCACAAGGAAAATGGTGTGGAAAAACTAAAGCTAAAGAGAGGTAAGTAGTTGGCAATGGGACGTTATTTACAAGTGCATCAACATTGTGAAGTCTTCCATCCAGGGACGTATATCAAGGCAAAAACACACATCTTTCCATCTCGAGGTTCCCAACACATGTTCATCTTCACCTTTTTATCGCCCATTTTCCAACGCGCATCCTGTTCGCGTTCGTTTTCTCACTTTCCCGGCCCTCTGTGCGCGAGTTTCTTCGCTAATAAATAAAGATTTACCCAGTACGCTCGTCTGCGAGACCGCATCTGCATGTAAAATGCATGCAAAACCGCCACCACCAACAAACCAAGCCAGCCCGCCCCCCAGAGAATCCATTCAACAGTATTTAATCGATCCGTTGCTCATAACAGCACGCGCGGCGGTCGGCCAGTCTTGGAAGCAAGAAGGAAACGCATGTCTGCCGACGCGAGTTGCATTACAAAAAATGAAGGAAATTAATCGACCCGCCCGCCTGTCGGTTTTGGAGGCATTGCGGGAGGAAAATCGTTTAAATCGTGACGGAAGACTACTTCCATATGGTGTTGTTGTACGAGCGCACTATTAAGCTACTAAATCTAGCCACCCCTAACCTCGGCGTGTCCACCATTCGTATCAGAAATGGGAAATTGAACCAACGCATTTCTTCTGCTTGTTGTGAGGGAAAACTTCACGGAGAGTTCGACTCCTACCAACGGAGGAGAAAGAAAAAGAAAAAGAAATGCCTTTTGTGGTTTCTTTTGCCTTTTGCTCCATCTACTTCCCTTGTCGATGCATTTTGCAACGAATTTATAGGTTCGAACAGATCATTGAACTGTGTGCTGGTACTGTATGGCGGTTTGGATATCGATGAATGCATGAATGCATTTCTTCTTGGCTGTTTGAAATGGCATAAAAGGAGGGAGGGAAGGGAAGGAGGGAGAGGGTCGGAGAAAGGGCCATTGACCAGTGGCGTTCGGAGTGGTACCACCGAATGGAATAGAAATTGTTCGCTGGACAGTGGGTTAGCATTGGAAACATGATCGATGTCTTGGCCGTTTGGTATCATTCTTCTGACTTATCTATTAGTGTTGGACAAAATGAAGTAGATACCGGCCTCGAATCGATCCGACTCCAGGAGCTGTCGGATCGGATTCTGGATCAGTCTCTTGATTGACTCCTTATCAGACTCTGGATCAGACTCTGGATCAGACTCTGGATTGACTCTAGATTGACTCCGAATCGGACTCCGGAACGGACTCCGAATCGGACTCTGGATCGAACTCCGGATCGGACTCTGGATCGGACTTTGGATCAGATTCTGGATCAGACTCTGGATTGAATTCGGATCAACCTTCAAGGTTGATGTGTTTAAAGTTTTCCTTTAAACGGAGTGGATGAAGCTCCGGAGTACTCCGGAATGGATGAAGCTCCAGAGTACTCCGGAGTAGTCCGGAGTGGATGAAGCTCCGGAGTCGATCGGAGTTCTCCGGTGCTCCGGAGTCGGATCTGGAATTCTATCAGAGTTGGAGTCGGTTTTCAACATTTGGAGTCGGAGTGGTTTCATGAATCCACTCCGAAGTTCTCATCACTAATTTCTATCAAACTCGACTGATAGAGGTTGAAGCTATCTAGGTTATTGTACCGATTGAGCTCTCAGTGAACTTCAAGTATAAGTTATATAAAATGTATTAAGTTATTATAACGATCACACGATAAAGTAATATTGTGTCAATCATTAATTTAAATCACCATTTTGTGCTGTAACAACGATTCTTCATTAGTTTTAATTATTCTACGGTAAACCGGTGCCGTACGCCATCAAAAGACTACGCGAAATCGTTCGTTAAAATTATACTTTCGCTCATTAACAGCACCGACAACGACATCTTATAAACAACCGCATGAAAAACGGGTTTCGGATTTCCATCAGGTTTCGGATCATGCCCTCTCGGTATGCTCCCCCGAAACAACGAGAGCTGCACTACACGGGGTTTCCTCGCAAACGATCAAAAGTTTTGATTGAAAAGATAATCCCCAACGATGGATGGTGTGTGTGTGAGTCCGACTTTCCTCCTCTGGACACGCTCGTCTCTAGCCTACCGTCAATGTGCAGATTTCGATCTCGCGAATCTAACAACTTCAAACTGCTGGTGAATGGGACGCGTACACCGACAAAAAAGCCGCCCCAAAACAACCAACCTTTCTTCCGGCCTGTGCTGCCACGTAATTTTTCCTGTGCGAAAATTTTCGATTGAAAATTGCTCATCAAAAAGTGTGGCTTCTACGCAAAAAAAAAGCTCTGCCTTTGTGTGGCAAATGGGCCAAAAATACAAACACACGCGCACGAACATAAATAAATGACGTTGATGATGTGTTTTTGTGGCCCGAGTGAAGAAAAATGATCAAAACAAACGAACGGTAGAGGTATGATGACACGCTACAGGAAGTTGCGTCTGTTTTGCTCGTTTTCCTCGGTCAACGCAGATTGTTGGAAAAACTTCTTCGCTAAGGATTGACCTTATCGTGGCACGATAATGAAGAGGACACTGTTGAAGGCCCCGAAAAAAGAAGTATCCGCTAGATGAAATTAATCCTTCTCTCGGTGTAGCTATGTCCCACTGCAACTGATATCAATAGCCCCAAGGATCGAGTGGAGGGAAAACTCACCTAACACGCCAACAGGTGATAAGCGAGCCACGGGTGGTCGTGAAAGCGAAAGTACAAAACAAAAACGCTCAAAAAAGGGCACAGAAGATTACATAAATCCGTCTGTCGAACGGATTAAGGGTTGACAAGCGATAAGCCAATTAATGGCAGCTAATGGTCGTCGGAAATCCGCTACATCGTCGACCCGCCGCCATGTTGTGATCTCGGGTCTCTTTTAGCAATTCGCTTTCTGTGGTAGCAAGAGTGAGAGAGACCTCGCCACACGATCAAACTAGTGCTGCGATTTCGTAAACATTGTGTAATGAATCTCCCACTGGGGGTGGGGCGTGACTTTTGGGAGTCTTTGAAGCGGCCCTTTCAAACGATGAATCCGATAAAGTGATAGAAAGCCATTGACCAAAGACTGGACACCGCACCAAAAGGCACCTGTCTCTATGAGGGCACAGCTTAGCGATCTTTCCACACAATGTTTGAAGCGTCTTAAACACGCTAATGCAATGAATTTCGTATCATTTGCGGACACTGCAGTTGTACCATGCTTTCCAAAATCGCCGCCATTAAGACCTCAGGAAAAAAGTGCGCCAGAAGCAAATAATGATGACCGGTTCCTCCTCTCGCAATAAGAGACACCGAAAAATGGCCTTTTTGCCATAGGATAAGGCGAATTATCACACCAATTTTGGTCTCAACACCCCGCATTGATATGGGGGAGAAGATTTAGGGGTTTCCTTCGTTTTCACCGGATATTATACACACACAGACACTTTTCTTTCGCTTTGGGGACTGGGACGAGGCAGATTTATCAACCTCAACTTTGTGTTTTATAATTTCTTTTACACTGCAAGAAACGAAAACACCTCCGAAAAACGAAGCATTTAATCGCCATTTTGTTGGTCCCGATCGTCTGCTTCCACACGGCTCCAAACGTTCCACGGCCACATCACAGCAATAAGCGAAGAAAGAAAGTATGTATTTATTATTTTCGTTGGAAGGAAAACAAAAGTGAAACCAGTCCGGATGCAACTGTTGCAACTGACAGTTGATTTGACAAAATGGATGGAGGAGTTTTGTTTTGGATTGAAAGTCATTTATCTGCAAGTAACGATTCGTTGCTGCAAGCTCTCCCGAGCGTAAAATAAGGGAAGAAATAACTAAGTTGTTAAATTAAGAGCCACTTGTTTTTCTTTTTGACAACAGCTCGCCATCAACTCGGGGTCGTGTGAAACATCGTGTGGCCAACTAATCGGCCCGTAATGCCACTCACAGCTCAGACACAGTTCCATCACACCTTGATCGATGACACTTGGGTTGTGTAGAGCGGCGTGGTTTCTCTTTCACATTTTTTAAACTTTTCTCTCTCCTTCCTGTGGTCAATTAATTTGATCACTTTCACGCGTACTCGCGACTCGATCGAGCTATTGGTTACGCAAGGTTCGCCGAGTCAAACCTGTGTCAAGCTGATCGGGTTAAGTAATGATAGTTGACGTCGTGGCTGTGGTGTTAATACCCAAGATAAGTACTTTGTTGAGTGTATTCAAATTTGACATTGTTTTGCTTTGAGAATTTGAAGGAAAACATTAACGACGAAAACTGCATTCCAAACAAGTCCTCTCGGATTCCTAGTCCGAGATTACGCAACCACCAACGGACACGCGTTTCCGGCAGTTCAATTTCAAATCAATTTGCAGCAACACTGAATTCAAATAAAGCAGTTACACACCAACAACAACGCATGATTGACGTTTGAAAGTTGAACGATCGTAGAATCGCCGAGTTGTTCGCTCCAAAAACCACTTTCTTTTCTGAGGCAGTTTCTGTTGAGGCACGGGTCCGAAAACAATGTTTAGGATGCATTTATTTCGCTTCAATATGCGATGTACCACCACTTAACCCAACATGCGTTCAACATGTTCCCTTGGCGGAAGTGGCTCATTACGACACACAACACTGGGTGAGAAAAGATGAATGGTTGTCATTATTTTTTTGGGGTATTTCTTTGCATTTCCCCCATTGTGCCGGTGTGTCCTTCTGTTTGTGTCAGAACCAAGAAATGAAACCATCAATTATGGATGAAAAATTGTTCACTTCCATGTGCTACAGCATCGACGGTCTCGAGAGCTGAGGTGTCAATCATCTACCCAAATGGAACAATCAAAGTTCTTCGACTTGCTTACGATCTGGTGTCTTAAGATGTGGACACTTTGATGGGTGGTGCATGCAGCAGACAAAAAGTCCCACCTTACTTCGATGCGTTTGGTTACGGCGGCAAGTTTCGGAACGATCATCTGACATTACCGGAGGTAATTGGATACTTTGGGAGAAAACGCAAGTACTCCGCCTGCTTCTTTCCAGATGTTTGAGCGTAGCTTGGCGACCTCTTGAATGAACTTTGACTGCATTTTAGAGGTTGTAGTTGAAAAATGATTGTACATTTATCATCACAATCACGAGTGATGCTCCGGAAGCGTTGGGGGAATTCTTCTCGGGTCGATTGTCAGTTGCGAAAGCCTTTTTGGAACTAGTTTGGACCAGAGTGTTGGACAGAGTTATGTTAAGCAGAGAAAAAACGTTGGAAAGAAATACGAGAGATGACACAAGGGCGTTGCCACCGTTCAATGTGCAATGTCCAGGGCGTTTAGTACTTCCAAGCAACGAACATTGCTACCAAGTTGAAGTACTCGCTACTCTCTGAGACTTTCGTTTTGACTAGAGAGCTGGATCACCTAAATGGACATACTTCTAACGTTAGTCTGATTCGTTTAAAGACGCAAATGTATTGTTCTTGCATGTAAATTAAGATTACCAACAAGTACAAGTGCTGAGAGTGAAGTTGCTTTTAAGTTGCCAAGTGACACATGGAGGTCGTTTTCTTGCCTCAAATTTAAATAGGCTTCTGGCAATTGTGAATGTCCAAATTTCTGGTGTCTGTAAAATAAAGTCTAAAACATTCTAATGCCAACAACGCCTCCGTAGCTAAACAAACCCGAGCACAACATTTCCATTACGAGCGCTGTTTTACGTCCGGGGCAAAACCTTCCAAGGAAAATCAACAAACACTGGACGGAAACCATTACAATGTCCGGCTTTCATTTAGTCTCTTCCCTAGCCTAACGCGACCAAAACCAGACCCGGAGGGTGACTTTTCATGACAACAATAACCATTCCCAGCAGGGTGCGAAGCGAAAAACCACAAACTGAATACGAAATAAGGATCATTTTGTGTGGTGCCTGTTTCCCCCACTGTGGGAGTGTTGATGACACAAGCGGAAAGAAAAGCGGATCTCCCCCCTCTAACACTAAAACTAAACGCCCAATTCCGTACGCATTAAGGATCGCTTCACTGCCTGCTCGAAGCAAAAACAACAGTTGGTCGATATAAAAACCAACCACGCAAATGAGCGTAATGCGGGATGGTAAACGTTAAGGGTCTTGCTGCTTAGAGCGTCGGAAACAAAACTCTGGAAGATGTGAAATGTCTCACTTTTCCAACTGGCATCCCTTTTGGAAATCCTGACGAAAACCAGCGATCGTCAAAGCAAAGGAAAGGGAGGAAAAACAGCTGCAACCAGCTGCAATGCATCACACCTACCTCAAAAACTCGGGATGATGGTGTTTGTTTTCCTTCGCTTTTCGATGCACTCGAAGCCATCAAACACCATCATCGGAACGCACCCTTAGTACCACTGCTACCACTACTGCTCAGCCATGGAAATCTTTTCAAAACGCATTTAGAATGCGTCCACAAATCGTACAAAAATTCCAATGCGCCCTCAGCACGCAGAGCCTCCTACAAGAAGATGATGATTGGTGGTGAAATTCGATCGCTGTGTTTGGTGTGAAAACAATAACACCATTCGGAATAGAATTTCCACAGGAAGCCCCATGTCAGACCACATTTCTAACGGCGCTGATGTTTCGTTTTTCTTTTATCCAGACGCGAAGAAAGAAAAGCGTTGTGGACGAACACAAAAAATCCGGTAATTTTTCCCACTGTTTTGTTTGTTTTTCTCCCGAAAGATGCTGCAAGAAAAAAGAAGGGAATTTTGTCCGTTCTAACAGCTTGTGTGAAATAGATCCAGTGAAAGAAAAAAGGAAAATTTTAGCCAATGTCCGAACATAGGAACGCGCCCGCACACAATCGATCGAACGTAAGGCTCTTTCTCTCTCGCAATTTCAAAAGCAAACAAAGTGCTCTCTATCACATTATTTATCATTCTTGATTTGTTTTTCCTGTGTGTGTGTGTCGTCTTTATTTCGTTATCGTGGCACCGTAGCGCAAACGAAAAGCGCCTTTCCCAATCGCTGGCATCTATCTATCCGTTCCCCAAAAACCTAATGACGCGCACAGATGACGTTGGAAGGACAAGTTGTTTTTGCTTATCCTCTCTGGCCAAAGGTTCGAGCATCATTTATCAGCACCCCCGTTTACGATTACAAGCGCATTTGGGGAGGAGGGATCATTTTCACTGGTTATTAATGAAATGGGATTTTTATTGAAATCTGACAGACGATGTCCTTGAGTAATGGACATGGAGCAGGACAGCGTCTATCGATCAGGTAGGTGCCCACCGCAAATGATTTTCCACTGAATGGTTTTCCAGTTTTTTTCGACGCCATGTTGCTGCTGTTTTTGTGCAAAATGTGGTCGAATCGAGTTCATTCGTTTTTTGCGTTCTCCCGTTTCATCCAGAAGAGCTAAAAATAAACAAGCTTTTAAAAATCGGTCTTTGCGGGCGAAAATCAACCAGCAACAACGAAAACATAATTTCCTATCACCGGGTGCGGCACACCAGACCAGTTGAGGAAAATTGGCTTTCGTATTGTATTGTGCTTTCCAGCGTTTTCCATTCTCCTGCCTGAGAAAGCGTGCTGCGCGGGAATTGATTGCTTATGATTAATATTTGTCTCCTCCAAAGTCATTTCGAAGGTGTACGTCCGAGGCAGACATAGCTACAATCATTTTATCTGCAAAAATCGCTGCTCCAAAATTAAACCTTTGTGGAAAAGTAAACCGAAATCCAAATTCCGACACTTTACAAGTGTTTTCCATCAGTCTTCATTTTAAAACCATTTGCGGCGAGCGATGAATTGAGTCCGTCTGACAGACAAAGCCACACAAATGAGCGAATGTTCTCAAGAGATGGGTTTTGGATAGATTCTGGTGTCCGTAGATAGAGCTACCCACGACATGATCCAATTTTGGACGTCTTTAATGTACTTTTTTCGTTCACCAAAAACCAAACCAAGATCGTATCAATGGTATGGCTGGATACATAGCATTAGCCATTCGTTTCAGGAATAGCCTTGGACATTAAATGTCTCTCCGAAAGGAAGGAACAAAAAAACATTTAACCCACATTCATCTAACACGCGTGGTAACCACACACTCAGGGGAGTAGACATGGGTTTTGCTGAAATCACCAGGAAAAAATCGAGGGACATGTTTTCCGGAATCCAACCGGTTCACACACCAAACACACCCCAAATCTACCAAGGATGAGGTTGATGATGCCATTCTCCCAGAGCATACTGGAAACGATAGCTTTCGCCTACACACACATGACAGAAACCCAATTTTCCAACCTTTTCCAACCGCAAGGAAAAAAAACAGACCTCCCGACGACCGGTGCGTGTATAGACAAAAACCGCTGACTAATAGCGGTACGATTACACAACCGTTTCGTTTGTTGGAAGCTTGCACCGTCGAGATCGAAAGCAGACTCCACCCGGAACAGCCGAAAACGAACCGACACATCCGACGAAGGACGCCCCCGTACCGGCGAGGCAGCGTGGGGCATGCGCGTAGAAGTAACGACGGGCGACGGCATAGCGACACCTCTCGTAGAAGTGCGTGCCCGGGACAAGACTAACACAGTTTGCCGTTACCGGAGCAAAAGGGACAAAGGGAATTAGAACATGACACCACACAGACACGCCGAGATTACGCGCGTGACCCAGTTTTGCTTGCTTTTGGGGATTCGCAAATACGGTGGAGTTGTGGAGCCTACGAGGACTCTACACCACATTGAGCGAACGTTCTTAATGTCTTTTTTTTGTTTCGGCCCGCGATCCAGACAGCGCGCCGTCGGGTGTGACGGCTTCTGCTTGGCTTCTTTCCCTCTGGGTCATCGTTACAAAAATCTTGAGCAGGAAAAGGCTACAACAAGATTTATAACCACCCAGAAAGGATACACCACAGTGAGTGTGCACACAAGGCTCAACACCAAACGAAGCAGATGACGCAGATGATGAGCGGAAGATGTTGCAAAATTTATGGCTCTATTGAACGGGGAACCATCGAATTTCCTGAAGCGAAAGAAGGAAACGTTCCAAACACACACACACATAACCTCCAAAAATAAAGGAGCACATTAAAAAAAACAAGATCAGGAAGAAGAAAAAACCCACCACGAGATGAAGTTGCTTCTGGCAACTCTTTTCGTGCTCGAAAATGGACGGTTTTCGTCCGGGGTCGATTAAAAGTTTCTGCAGGACACAAGGTTCCCTGGTGCTGCTGTTTGCGCTTACGCTTTCAACAACTTTTCCACGCAGACTTCGTAAGTGCACGATCGTAACACCGTTACGAAAACCACATTTCACGCAAAATGTTCAAAAGGATTCAAGTAGCGGGAGATGATAAGGCGTCGTTCGGAGACCCTTTTCGTTGCCCTTAAGTTCATCCTGTCTTCTCAAATGGCGGCCACAATAAAACATTCTCAACCCCCTCAAGTTAACAGGATACTTTCGGGATAAGGGTTTTGGGAGCTGGGAAGAGGTGCTCCAAGCAGAGAAGTTGTTATTGTTGAAGAGGAATTTATTGTTGTTTTCATCCTCAAAGAGCTTTGGATAGAATAACACTCCTCAAGCAGGCAAGGAATTCAATTACGTATCGGAGCTTCAATCTGTCCACAAAAGGGTAACTCCAGTCATCAAACAATGAAATCGATTGATTTGTAAGACAATCTGAGTCACCTATAACTAGTTGTACTGGGCAAGTCGTAATTCTACGGTTCATTATCAACTCGTCACCATCTGTGACGGGATGAATCTTGTTGATCGGTTCACCGTACACAACTCGGTGATTGCGGGCAATCAATCTGTGCCAATGCTATTAAGGGATAATTTTCCCACCATCATCCACCACCGCTTAGCTCAGCTCAGTTTAATCGCATTCCCGAAGCAAGCACATCCAACACTCACACACGATAGATTTTCTACATCTCTAATAAAATGCAACAAATCGACCCAAGGACAGGAAGTTGTTAGTCATCGCCTGCATCATGTATCATCTTGCACGGACTAAATTCCTAAGGAAAAATGCTTTGTAAGCGAAAAGCAAAAAATGTACCAACAAATCAAAGCAAAGCCAGGGAAAAGCCTGCCAGCCTGTGCCTGTCGAGGGATGAGCAACGTATGTTGCAAAATAAAAGAAGCTTTTCCCGGCTGTACAACAATATATGTATTCCACCAGTTCTCGGGATGCTTTTCCCGACAGTACGCGGAAACACATCCTTTAAATATTCATATCCTCGTTAACGGGAGATCCTGGCGCCGACACGGTGTCGTCGTGCGACGATAGCGCACAACCCGGAAGTGGATTATGAAGTTTTGTGATTGATTGCCTTCATGGTTTGGCCTATGTTTGTGGCATTTTCAACAGAATCTTTTTTTTTCTGCGGGAATGTTCGGACATGACGCATGACGTCGTAAACGTGTTTAGAATTAAAACTGGTGTGATGTAAAGCCAAGCAACAAAATTGACCTAGTTGTGATGTGTTTGATAACTTTCAGTTCCTCGATTCTCTAGAATCCTCGAATACACAAATGCTACGTTGACTTCGTAGTTAAACAAATGTGTATTATTTTTAAACTAGATATTGTGTTTGAAAAGCTTTCTAATGTACAGAAACAGTTGAATAAAATGCTTTTTAACTCCAGAGCAATTACGAAGAATTTGACTTGTTGTTTTATAGGCGTGAACTTCATCCTCCAAACGTTATACAACCAGGGAGGACTGAGATCGTTGCGTTCAGGTGTACCATTACCGCGCTTAAGATGTAAAAATGGCACGATGCAACCCAAGATGTCGTCAAGTGCGACAAAAAATCTCTTTTCCCGGAGAAACCACCGCATCTCGTAAGTCACCGGATAGGAAAAGACGGAAAGCTAACAACAGCTACCAAGCGTCGGAAACAACTTTCCGGCACTTGATGTGTATTTTGCCTTTTTCTTGTTTTGCAACCTCATGTTCAACATCCACCACCACCATCACACCCAACATATCGGAGTGGGTTTCGAAAGGTTAATCCATCACCATCGACTGGCAGGAACTTGCAACGGCAACGACACTCACACGAGAACACGCGAAACAGGTGACGATGGTTAAGCTTGTGCTAAGAGAAGGGTTAAGAAATCTGCACTCTGCACAGAAGTTCGCAACGGTGGGAACCGATCGCTCAACACTAAGGAGTGGTCCTTCAATTGGAAAGTTTTTACGGAACTGTGCCCTCACTACTACACTTCCTGCCTGCCTCGCGGGTAGGTACGAAGTTCAAGAGGGCAAATGGGTTTTCTATCGCTTCGTGGTGCAGTTAAAGTGCAACCATACACCGGGTTCAATGAAACGTTCGTCGACCTGGCAATCTCGACGCGAACGGGACATAAAATTGTGGATGGCAGGAAGTGTCTTGCACCATACGACGGGCAGTACGAGTTATTTCTAGTATCGCGGTATCGGTACAGCCAGTTTGTGGCCTCGCCGTTGAAGACTTTGACGCCCAACCCTTGTGCCGTTTGATGTTTAGTTTTCATTTTACTTCCATCATCATAACCATCATTATCATCATCATCCTTTGCGCTTAATCCAGGAAATTATCTTCCGCCCTAATCTTGCTTATGGCTGCTCGTCGTACGGATGAGTGTGTCCTCGATTTCAATTTATCCACCCTTTTCCGGGGTTGGTCTGTGCCGTCTTATGCTATCGGTATTTGATACGCTTCCACGGCGCAGTGAACAAGGATGTTTAGATTGGATTTCCAACATAACGCAGCGAGAAACAGAGAACACTACGTAATTGACCAATATCGGTGAAAAACGCAAACTAGCTATCCGATGACTCATCCGTCCATTCGCAGCTTCCCCCTAGCCATTGCCCACTGAATGGGACGTGCGG
Source organism: Anopheles maculatus (assembly GCA_002091835.1). NCBI lineage: Eukaryota > Metazoa > Arthropoda > Insecta > Diptera > Culicidae > Anopheles > Anopheles maculatus. The sequence continues at coordinate 143,850 of KZ061938.1, read as the reverse complement.
AATTCAACTGGCACATGCCGTACTCGATTGCCGTTCCACCAGGCCATATTGTGCTTCGCAGCATCTGTCCAAGTGCCCTCGATTGAGCAGAACACAAACACAAATACAACAGCAGCTTGGTCCGAGCGGCAGCACCATGCCGCTTGACAGAAAGAATTATGTGCTCACCCATGAAAGGGTCCACCAACATCTTTCTAAACATCGATCGGAATTTTGCACTGCTGTATCCGACTCGTCGTTCTGCTTCCGTCGTACGGATGAGTGTGTCCTCGATTTCAATTTATCCACCCTTTTCCGGGGTTGGTCTGTTCCGTCTTATGCTATCGGTATTTGATACGCTTCCACAGCGCAGTGAACAAGGATGTTTAGATTGGATTTCCAACATAACGCAGCGAGAAACAGAGAACACTACGTAATTGACCAATATCGGTGAAAAACGCAAACTAGCTATCCGATGACTCATCCGTCCATTCGCAGCTTCCCCCTAGCCATTGCCCACTGAATGGGACGTGCGGAATTCAACTGGCACATGCCGTACTCGATTGCCGTTCCACCAGGCCATATTGTGCTTCGCAGCATCTGTCCAAGTGCCCTCGATTGAGCAGAACACAAACACAAATACAACAGCAGCTTGGTCCGAGCGGCAGCACCATGCCGCTTGACAGAAAGAATTATGTGCTCACCCATGAAAGGGTCCACCAACATCTTTCTAAACATCGATCGGAATTTTGCACTGCTGTATCCGACTCGTCGTTCTGCTTCTTCTTGCTCTAGTGACGATTTTGTACAACAGCAAAATCGATTACCAAGCAGTAAAAGAAATCCGAACAGGAAGAGTGGGAACAAAATTGATTCGCTCGTTCCAGGAAATCTGTAGCCACTCGTGCTAGTAACTCGACATCATATCTACACAGTTGTGGAGTTGTCGAAAGCGGGGGCAAGAAATCTCAGTTATGGCAACATTTAAGAATAACAAACCAACATTAAGAGAAAAGAATTCTCAATCATAACACCATTACGCTAACGAAGCGCACAGGAATTTGGAAACAAATTGTGCCAACTGGGTCAAAATCTGTAGTACACCGGGGACAACAACGCTGATTGTGTGTATTACCCACCCGTGTCCGGGTGGAAGTAGATGTTGCTTAGAATTAAAGTGTACACAAATAACAACAATCAACAGCCTCTCGTCTGACACATGTTCCCGCTTGCTTGCAGTACCGAACCCATCTCATCAACACCACATTGATTCGATTCCCCAAGGCAAATGTCCCTATGCGCACCCCGAAAAACCACAAGCAAACCGCACAGATCTATACCGTCTGTGCAAAGCATACCTTCGTCTAATCCATTCAAACCGCAATGCCATCCTCGAAACAGATACCTCGGCCTCTCAAATGTGACATGCAGTAAGCAACGTTTTGTGACTTGTGCAAACTCATCGTACGCTCTAGATACTCTGGACAAAATAAAGCCAGAATAAATCATTGACCGAACACCGGTAGAGTGAGCAGCGCAACACTTCTACGTCGCACAACCGACACTCGAGCAGGTCCTTGAACAGGCAAGGCACGATTCTTCTCTTGCCAACTAATAATGAATTTTCTGTTTGGTTTGGTGGTCAGCAGTAGATTGCATGCTCATCCTCAATGATTTAGATTATTCTGGGGCTGCATTGCTCCATCTTCGAACCTTCGTGTGCTGCTGCATGCTGTGTGTATGTTTGTGAAGAGATATTTTGAAGAATTGCAATCGACTTTATCGCTACGGTGCACTCCCCAAAGCCATCAGGCAGTCTTAATCTTCCCGGAGCTCAGTGGGTTTTCTTCTAGCATAGCTTCTCAGGATGGAACCACCGGACATCTTTCTCGGACAGCTTGCAATTCTTGTCAAAAGCATGCGAAACGTTTCTTCACCTTGTCGTTACCATTTGTTTTAGCAATTTGAGTAACTGCTCCACCGTTTGTTTATCATGCCATTGGCCGGCATTTTTTCGCTGCCCTTCGAAACGCTCTAGTTATCGAAACTGGTGCGCGTAAACATTCGTCATGATGACTCCGGTTCTTACCTAAAATGAAAAACGAGAAAGAAAAGGTTTAAAATTAGTTACACATCCATTGTAAACAAAACGCCATACATCTTCATTATGGTGGTGCAAATGTGAATTCTTCGAAACCGAAACGATGAAGGACATGGATTATGAGCGGTTTAATGCACACAAACTCACATCGGGCAGGCGAACCGAGAATTCCACAAGCCCTACACCAAACGAATCTGAAAATCAAATCCTACAGCGGCAAGGGCTGTCTTGATGCCTAGTGGTCGTGGTTCACTTCTGCCTGATTATGATGCTGCTGCTGCTTGTTACTTGGCGCGCGTAAAAGGAGGTCATCACACACATTCTTAGCTACGGCACGGAATGGCGAGCAAATGTGAGGCCACATGTCCCCTGAACTCTCTCCCTCTACACTGCCCCAACACTGACCCGATGCGTGTGCAAGTACTGCACATCGGATTGAATGTTACGCACTACGCGTACAGTACGAGGTGCACGAGACTTTGAGAAATTGAATAAACATAACAGCAAGACACATCTCGCAGCACGAATACCCCGAGGACCCATTACGAACGAATGAAGCATAACAAGAATCATGCTGCACGATGTCCTACGCTTACTTCTGCTGCTGCTGCTAACGATGCGACCGATGAAGAAGGTTTCATAAATTGCCTACCACCCGTCAACTGGGTGCACACGCCATGGAATGAAGTGTTGAAACATCACGCAGTATTGCATCGCATTAGCATACAGTCACAACGCCGTTGTACTTGTACTGTGTTCCGCGCGTTGGATAGCGCAATCGTCGACAATGAGATGACCACTAGAAGCGAACGGAGTCGATGTGTTCTCCAGTGCCATTTACACTGCCCACGATGTGCCACCGATGAACGAGAATCAAGAGTTGTTCCACATTCTTTCACTGTGCACAATGGTTCGTAAAGATTCTGAAGAACTGTATCAATCATGGGTTACGCATGGTGACGAAACTGAGAGTTGCTGGAACGCGTACTTTCTTGGACACTAACCTAATCGACGTTACAATTGTTACAGAAAGATCGCAGGCTTCGCTATTTCATCGTTGCTCGCTCCCATGTCGTTGAACTGTTAATGGGCCACATTTTATTGCTCAAGAGTAGAGTCCATGTCCCTCTTCAATGCGATTTATGGTCGGAATCGTTGTTTTTGAGGGACAATTTACGATGAACAGGGTGACTTCTGAGTCGCGGATAAGGGCCTTATTCCATCGAATGGAAGAATGGATTGACTCGTTAAAGAAGTTTACTGTGCGTTCCTGTCCCATCCAGAGTCCTTACTGTGGCTACTGGCAATACTTTGATCGGTGTCATTTTATTGGCCAAAAGAGGGCTTTGATTGCTGTTGAGAGACACTCCGGTATACTTTAAAAGGGCTGTCTTCGATGCCAATAATAATCCGCAACACTACAAAGCCTAGTCAGACATTGCCATCAAGTAATAAAATAAAAAAACGGTCCCATTCAGCTTGGATTTATTTGAACCTGGAATTACGACGATCGCGTCTCATAATTCCGTCTCTATGCAGCTGGAAATTGATGTTAGAATTGCACTTCCTCCATCCACAAATAGAGACAACGCGAACAGTTCTCGTAAATCAACATCTTCTACTAGCCCCAAGTGATTCGATAGCGAATGTGGGGGGGTTTGCACTCCGAAAGAATTAATGAGGTGTCTATTTCCCGACAGTGTCTCAAACCCCACTCCAACGGCAAAACCGTAAACAAAACACATTAACGGTGGGGTGGATTTTGATGCTCCGTTGTTGCACAACTTCCACCCACAAAGCGGACTCTTCCGAGCAGCATAGTATAATGCAGTTCGGTGTTTCGTACCGATTGCCACGGACCGATTACAGCCGTAAAATGATGCGTAGCATCCACCGACGTCCCTGAAGAGAGGAGGTAGAACAACACGCGCTTATCTTTTCCCAGCACACGCACCGCTGACTTCGAACAAGGATATTCGTCATAGAACGTTGCCCTCGTCGTTCGTTCTACGGTGTGTGTGTGTTGTTGCCACAGCACAAAACATCCTTGACCACTTCCTGTTGATCGACAATCAAGATCAAGATTGGTTCGCCTTCTTGGTCGCTCGAACCGATGAGTTTAGCTAGTTTGAATGTTTCGATGGATATGCACGGCGTACAAACGTTCGCTCGACCGTTCAGTTCGATGTCCATATTAAGCAACGCCACGACCCACCGACCTTGTTAGGTATTTTAACGCCTCGCAGATCGTTACTTGGCCAGCTGATGGCAGACTTTAGGCAGCATCAAACAATACCATTACCATCCAACCGTACGCCACGCAGAAAACACAGTATCGCCGAACGAACATCAGGTTAATAGGACCACTCACTAAGACACCATTCGAGCGTGTCACCATGAGACGCAGAGTGAGTGTTAATGTTTTGGCGCTCGTACACTGCCATCCAGAACAATGGATGTGTAATTTTTCCTAATTTCCATTCACAGGAACTACGGGAAGATGTAGTTGCCACAGTTGGGTGGCTTCAAAAACGTAACCTCAGTCAACCTGAGTCACCTCTTCCACATGCACAGTAACCTTGCAGCAGCATGGAGTAGGAATGAATTGTTTATGAGCTGCCGGTGGTACACACGGCGTCATCGATGCTTGTGAATAAAAAAAACTCCCCGGAAACTCGGTCAATCAGAAACTGGGTCTTGGTGTCATATTATATCCTCTCTTCCTGTTCCGTATGTGTTTACACACAGAAAAGAAGCAAAATGGAACAGCAAATTTGCGTAACCTAAAATTTGTGTCCTTTGCTCTGTGACAGATACTGCTGCCGGTGCATATGTGTTTGCGATGCCGCTCCCTAGATAGAATGAAAGCCCAGGCCAGGCCAAGGATATAGTCATTTGTACACTCATTTAGAGTCTCATTGAGGGCAAGGTGTAGTCATATTAATTATTCAGGCAGATGGGTTCGGCTCATCACCAGCACATAAAGGGCATTGCAACTTCATGCAGTAGCAATGCTTTAATTTATAGAACTCAATCGGAGAAATTTTTATTCTTAGTAAACACTATTTTCGTTAAAGACCACAAGAATACATTTGCAAACCCCTTTAATTGTTATCAATATCAAATCACCCGTTACGCCAACATAATCGACCACAGATTGAGGTTAATTTACATTGACGGGGGTCCCTTCCTCCGGCACATCTTATCACGGGCACACCTTTCCTTCCTCCATTGACCCAAAAGCGCGACCGTAATCATTTGTAATTGCAGATCGTTATCCAGCATATTACCGAAACCCCACCAGTAGACCTACCACATCATCATCAACTTCAACTGGTGAAAATGTTATACACTTTTGCACGCCGAAAACGTGACCATTTGTGCTTCAGTAGCTCAGTAGCGTCATCTGGTGTGCGGAGCGAAAAAACAATACACACAGCAACAAACGAGAGATGCGTGTACGTTTAGTCTCTGAGGTTTGGCGTGGATCACATCGTTTTCATTTGATAAAAAGAGAGAAAACTGTGAACACAGAAACTGTGAACAGAAGCGAATCGCAGGTATGATGATAAAGTGGAAAATTTATCGAAATTAACGAGCGAATGATGAGTGCCGCACAGTTTCGTCTATCAGGAACGCCCAAACGTGCGTACGAAGAAGTTCTAGCGCTTCATCTTCTACCACATGTTGGCATATTAATTCGCTCCTAATCAACCGATGACTCGGTGGCCTGTCAGAGGTAATTTATTTTCAGCGGATGCTGGCTCTTGTGTGCTGGTTCGCGTGTGGTCGTCAAGGGACTCGTCTCTGACTGGGTGCTCTGCTCTCACTCCCGATAGACCTTGATAGGGGAGATGATCCGTACCGGGGCAAACTAACTATGGATGGTTAACTCTCGCTTGCCTTGACAGTAACAGAACGTCTCCTGCTCGCCACCCATCTGATCTACGCCAGCTGACTTGGGCTGAAGATGTTCCTTCGGGGTTCGTTCGTTGACGTCAGCGGCAGTAGCAGTAACGCGACAACAGAGCATCATGGGGAGTAGAAAAGTGACGCTCGTTACGATTACACGAGATGGTGGATAAAATCAACCGAAGGTTATTAACTTTATACTAAGCAGACCGGCAGATGCCACCAACACCGACACATATCTATAGACCACTTGTCATAATCTTAGCGCAGCATCCACAACACATTCCACACGTGTTTTTGACACTTCCCGAAACACTTTGACAAGGCAAATATGCGCGCCCTTACCCTTGCCATCAAGAGTATTTACCTTTTCGAGGTGGATTCTTACACACATCTAGAAGCGGAGCGAGAGAAGCCATCTTGTCAGGTTCTGGTCGACGTTACCAGGAAAGCGTTTTTACTCTTAATTTACTTCGCGCGCATGGTTCTGGGAACAACTTTTGCTTGTAAAATGCCGGAAAACATGGTTTTACTTGAAATGCGTATTTTTCATCTAAACATACAACACCCCTGGGGGAGGGGACGATGGAGTCAGGCTGCCACAACATCGGTCCGAAGTGCCGAAAATAATATGACAAAATGTGCGAGCACGTTGGGACGGATTTATTCTCTTGCAGCTCTCTTTTAGGGCTTGTAGTTTTGTGAAACTTTAAGCGCTTTACGTTAGTCTAGTTTCCGTTCTATTTGACAGTTGTGTGTAGGTGGTAAGAGGGTGGATGTCCCCAGCAAACAAGCACCGTGTGAACGATGGGTTTATGTGTTTTAGTCGTTGTTGACGATTTTTTTAGGCATCGGTGTGTTTTGCTAATGTTTGTCAAATACTGCCGGTTGGGCCGATGTTTAACTATTTTTCATTCCATCTATTTCCATTTGGCCGGCGTTCATCGAACCGATGAGTCACGTCCAACTTTCCAACAAACACATCAAAACCAGACGACGGACGTGATGCCGAAAGTGAGACCCTTCCACGAAATATGTTCCACGTCATTAGAAACTAGACGAATCTTAAATTGAAATAAGAAATAAACACACATGCTTCCGCACAGATATCTGCCGGGTGGAGTTTTTGAGGCCGATAAACGGACAGGCAAACGGTACCCAGTGGGAAGCAGCAGCGTATAAGCAGCACGCACACACACACATCTGTTTGCCAAATTATTCCCGGGGTGGTTTCCGCTGCTCTGTGCGGGCGCAATAATTTTAAATTATACTTGCAAACACTCGTAAAATCATAAAACCGCACAGCACAACCTTTGTCTGGGATGCGCAAACGGCCCAAAATGGCCAAAACAATCCATCAGTAGAAGTTTCTCACGCACATGGACGCAATGGTCTGGAGGTCCGGGATTGGTAATGAAGCGTGAGGTGGTGGCCATATTTCTTCGGTTTGTTGCGAAATTTAGTGGAATCACATGGGATGAGTTAAAGCAGGAAAAGTAATCAGCAGCAGTAATGAAAATCGTTACCCGAACATCCCCATTTTGTAATGAATGAGGTGTTAATTGTACAAGGCAAACGGGATAACACTGTGTAACGCGAAAAACAGTACTTTTAATCTTTGCGAACGGAAGAAAATTAACTTTTTGATGAATAATAACTTTCAAAATAACTTTTTTTACTGTCTCATTCAAACAAACAATGTTGCAGTCAGTCACTAAAGCACGACCTCTTAGTTTTCCGTCTGTCAATTAATTTTTATGTACAATAAATCATATGACACACAACTAAATAGACAGTTACTAAAACTGCTACTCGAACGAACATTGTTTGCACATTGTACTTTAAACCCTGAAACATCGACAACAATACAGAACACATCCTGCTCGAACCCCTATTTCCTTTTCTGTATCAAGCCAATAAAGTAAGATTTCCCAACAGCGAATAAATTCCTTCCAAGCACCAAAAAAAAACCCCCCACCTTGCAGCAACATAAAGCAAATACACACTTTTGTTTGGACGTTTGCCAATTTGCCAAACTCAGATGTAGAACAGCATCAATAGTGCACACAACCTTCCCCCCTGGCTGGCAGCGGCGTCACGATTTTATGTTTCAGCGCGCAATGAGGGCGAACGTGCATTAAGTATTCTCCTATCTGTTTTTATTTTTCCAAACTCCATTTGTTGTTTGACCAAGTTCGGAACAACAGCATAACAACTTTGCAAGCATGAATTTTTCGATTTACACTCTCACACACACACTTCCTTACCACTTTCGATTTTGTGCCATTCGCCGTGGCCCACTTCATACAAAAAGGGGGTCCTTTAAACGAAGTACCGCAAGCGCACCGAGACACCGAACAACATTACTTCACTTGGTGGTGTTGTTTTTTTTCAGGCAACATTTCGATGCCGTTTGGAGAGAAGGAAAAACTGCGATCACCAACATGCCGAATATCCAATTTAAAACCCATCCAATTAGCGCCACCGCGCATCGGGAATGGTTGGAATTTTTATAACTGCCAATTACTATCCACCCGGACCCCCGGAGAATGAGACTGCGATGTTTTTGCAAGGAGATCGCTCCAGCCGAAGAATCATAACACAAGCGCTCTATTCTGTTCGCTCCTGAAGCTGCATTTGGAAGATGCGTCAGGGAACGAACATCAGAAGAGAATCGTTTCTGTCTCTTGTGTCCATTGTCGAATATGCCTCGGAACGGGCACATCAACAGTCACACAACGTTGCTGCAATTCAATTAGACACATTCCGAGACATTGTTGCTCGGCTGGTTCCTGCCATAGCCCTCCTGTAGTCTATAGCGCAACTGATCTAACTAATTTGGTGATCATGTGAATCGACGGATGCAAATTTTCATGGCAATTTTATCAGCTTGAGAACAGAGCACGTAACACGAGCGTTCGATTCTTTTATCCCCTTATGTGTGGTTGCATGACATAATACTGAGAGGTTCTAAGCGCACGCACGCATGGGTTTGCTCGAGTGCATTCCATTCCGTTTAACAAATTGTTTCTCCGAACAAGGCGGAGATGTTCACGACTATACGATGACTCCATCTTTTGCTCTCCAGAAGCAGCAAATAAAGAAGAACAAAACCGGGCCAACAAACGCATCGACCACCACAGATGACGCCTCTGTCCTCGGTCTATCCAACAGAGTGAAGTCGAACAAATAATTGACTTAACAAGGCTGCAGTACGAGCATGGTTTACGGAACTGAGCACCGAACAAACGCACATTCCATTCCCTGGAGATGGGAGCATCCTTCGGTCAGTTTTGTGTCCTTGTGTTCGCCGCCTACACACGGGCAACCCAGATGCAGCAAACAGTTGAAGTCACGTCCCGGGGACGCGCAAAGATAAACGCACAGATCTCGCCCTCACGGTTGCGCAATTCGTGAATGAAAGTTGGCAGAGAGCGTTTGAGGCATTAAGCGTTTGTAACCGTGACACAAGCCCCGTCATTATGTTGTTCCATCCAGGGCCGGCGAAGCGGTCAAAGTCTAATAGCGCAAACACGCTGCAGACATTGATCGATCATTTTGGCAAATAATATACACCCAGCGGCAGCTGAAGGTGAAAATGAGGTTTCTCTTTGTAGGCAGTGTCCATTCGTAGACAAAATGACGTTTAATGGCAACTGTGGTGCGGTTTCTGACAGCTGTTTGAAAGGAATGAGAATCAAAGTTGAAGTTTGTTTTGCATTCAAATGGCATCAATATTGCTGAAGAACAAAAACTCGCAATGTTCATATCTGTATTTGCGAAAAGTGAAAGTAACAACAAAAACGCAACTAACAACATCATTCATCTACCGGCTGTCACTTTCCGTAACCCATAAGAGTTTTGACAGAACGGGGAATTCCCTCCATAGAAGAAGCTCCAATGATCAGTAGAAGGCCCTTATCTGTCAGAAAACAATCCAAACTTCACCCTTCACCCGAAAGCGAAATAGAGGAACTCTACAGAACTACAACCAACTTTGACATTGGTCAGCCTTTGACTGACCTCCCGTACATCAGAGTCCATCGTAGGGAAGAAGTTTAACAAACATAAATTCCGGTAAATTCCCTACTCCCGTAAGCGTCAAGGTTCTTGTGTACCGAGAGGAAAACATCCATTAGGGAATTTTGTTGTGCTTGATTAAAACCGAAGTAGAATGGACGGTAGTAGGTAGAGCGTTCCAAAGTCCTCGGGCAAAGTTAATCTTTCTATTCGGATGGAAGTTAGCAATAATTGGATTTCATTTAAATGAAATAAAGACAAAGTTTCTTCCCCTCGCCGTGGTATCTCCAGTTTCCGTAAGCCCTTAATCGTGTGCTTAGAAAGGCCGCTATGCGATTCGGGGTTTTAATAAAGCCATCCCATCCCAAAGGTGGTAGGGCCGTGTGCACGCACGTATCGAATGTCACCTATTTTCCACCTTGGGGAGGACGGTGGTGGTTCTCGCCACACGCTCGGGAATACATTCTTACATTACAATAATAATGAAAACATTAAATCCTCAACATTTCTTCCCTCGCGCCTGGGTTTCGCAGGAGTCGTTTACACAGTATGCGTGACTTCCGTCAAGAGGGGATCGGCAAAAGTCACAGGGCACAAAAATAATTACACAAACTTCCTAATCCTGCGTTGTCCTATCGCATTCCGGATCTTTGCTTTTTCGTAAATTTTCCACGAAAACATCATTGTTGTCCATTGCGTTAAATCGTGCTACCGTCACTCGACAAAGGAATCGAGTTTAACGCTCAAGAAAGAAAGCACATTACCCATCAGCGCGCGTTTTTTACTTTATTGCATCTTCTCGGCTGAGGTCCGTGGGACATTTTTCGTACCAAAACTTTGTGGATATACTTCTGCCATGTGCCAGGCACAGTTAGCTTTAAGGCTCGTCTTATTTCTTGAAGCTTTCCGCCTACCTGCCTGCCACACCAGTGGGGGGCACAGAATCTTTGGAGAATCTGTCAAACTTCGTTGCCGTCAACGTGAACGAGAGCGTCGGGTAAGAAAATGCGGCGCGTCCGGAACAATTTCCATCCGGAGCTTAAATCACGTACTACTCTTTAGGGAGGCGCACACCCGCACACACACATCGACACAGGACACAAAACGGAAGGCGAACAATAAAGAATTGGAACTTTTCGAATTAACCCATTTCGGGTCACCTTTTCTGTTGCGCACGAACGACATCGCCATCCCGTGTTTCTCGTTCTCCGCCCACCGTTGAGAGATGGCAAAGGACGAATGGACATAAGAATTCCCACCTGAACGTGAGGGAATGTTAATTGATATTTTCTGTGGCCCAGGACCACCGGACCGATTTTGCCATCCACAGCTCTAACGCGACGAAAGTTATTTAAGCTCTTTACGCGAGCTGGTTCCCTAACTCTCAAGGGGACAGCCAAGAAAGTTGAAGACCACACCTCACCGATTTTCCCCATTTTGCGTACTGTTCAATGGACGGTTGATAATTTACGCCACGAACCAACAGAGGAAAAATAATGCAAAGTATGGCCACCGCCGCTTGTTGGTAGTCGCAACAGAAAGTTGAGCGAAAAAAAAAAGGGGACAGCAAACGATTGCAATTCTTAAAATAAGAAATGATTTCATCTCTCCGCTTGCCAACTCTCGGGTCTCGTCGCGGGCTTATCAACCTACTTTCCTTTCCCTTCACTGCGGCATCAGCGTCGTTGTCGCTTTTGTCTCTAACTGCTTTTGTTGCACTGCAAGACACAGATTTGTGGCGCATTCGTTTGATTAAATCACTATCGCTTATGCGATCTTCTCGCGTTCCGTTTTTGCGTTTGAGCACACAAGCGCACGAATAGCCGGACTTTGATGGCGGCTTTAGCACGAAAACCTGCTCGCAAAATGTGAGCGTAAAGGTTTGTAGAGATACTTGAGGTCGTCCCATATCATACCTTCCCACGCAATGTTAGGTCTTTCCCAGCTGTTTGAAGGTGTTTGCGATATCTTTAGCAAGCGACACAATCAAAATTGTTTGCTCCTGTAAAGGAGCGTGTATGTACTGAGAATAGTCGTGTTGTGACAATAATCCTACACCGGTTGACTAAGGAATGACTAATCGGTGTCAGCTTACTCTCCGGCCTTAAATAAGTACGCGAAGTGCTCGACGATCGACCAACACCGACGCTTAATCGATGAATAATCATTGTTTTCCTTACCTTGTGTGACACTTTTTTTATTTTTGCAATAGCCTGACCGCAAACATCTGTCATATGATGAGTAATCGCGCTTTGAAGTTGCGATGCAGTTCTGACCATTTTTAAGGTAAAACAAACATTCAATATTTAACTTGCATTTAGGTAAGAAACTCCAACATCGTGAGCCTTGGTGTAATCTACATCGAAAGCGAGACGACACAAGTTATTATAAAAATAGCTGCGAATCATCCTTAATCATGCTTCAAGGTGCTCCCACATCTCAGCGTTACAAGCAAGACATTCCAGGACAAAACGTTGATAAGCTGTCGACCTTTGCCGGCCAGCGGATCCAGGGCGCGCGATTAAAACAATTTCGAAACACATGCTAATCACTGCCAGAATCACACTCCAAGCACGTGAGGCATCACTCGCCTCTCTCGATTTCCTTGGTGTGGTCCTCGCTTTCTTACTCTGTCGATCTCTCTCCCTCCCTTTCAAGCGTCTGAGAATTCCGGTGCAAGCAAGCGGGAAGGGCCGTCGGCAAACATTAAACCAAGGGCGAAATTCAGGATGATCTTGAGAGACGCGAGACGTGCGAACTAGGGATCAAACTGTGTTGGATCTCGCGCAATGAATTATTAATCTCGCATCCCGCTTGTACGAGAGAGAGAGAGAAGGAACTAGAATCGATGGCCCGGAATGTCTACTATGCACCGAGTACGCTGCTGGAAACGATGTAACGAGCGCGAAAAACGCAAATACAACGCACACACGCGCGTGTCTACACACGGAAGAATTTAAAGAATGCTGCCACTTCACAACTAATGCGTACGTTGGGGCATCCATAACAGCATCAATAGCAGCAGTAGCAGCAACAACAACAGCTATTCATTTTTCCGATCGAATAACACAATCACTCGTGGTATTAGGCCGGGAGTATATTTATTGCCGCCATACATCGACCGCTAAATCACACCAGACAAAACCCAGCGGCTCCAAGAATCAATAACTCACTGGATGTCTGAGTCTCAGAACAGGAGCACAGCAGCAAGAGAATGCATCTACTGCTGACATCGATCCGGTTCCGGCGTGCGTGTGTAAGCTACCACCAACTCCTGCACCAAAAAAGACACCGAAGCTCACATATCACAACACCGACCTACCAGCGACGGACAGGGCAAGTCATCCGTCCAACCAGAACTGACACCCGAAGCCAGTCAGCCATTCAACCAGCCAGCCAGACAGACAGACAGACAAATCCCATTTCCTTCGCGCCATGTCAACCGAAAAACACACCGTAGGCCGATAGGTTTTAGATTCCCGAATGTGGCAACCATCTTCCAACAAAAAAAAAACAAGAATTTAAAAAACACACCGAGCCTCCGGGGCTGGGCAAAAATCAATTCCCCAATCCGGCGGCTTTGGAGAACCTGAGGATGTGTTGCAACTGATTTTCAAAAATAAGACATTTTCTTTCGCTCTGCTGGTTGTCTGCATACGAGATTTTCCCACTTTGTACGTGTGCGTATGCTTGCACTGCAGTCTCTCATCGATTTTTCCTCACCGTTCCAGGACACCGGGACTTAAAACATCTTCCGATTTCGAGACATTTCAGGTGCGGCTTGGCTTATTCGAAATATTTTCTACAGGTGCACACATTTTTTGTTTTTCCTTTTTCCTTTTGAAATGCTATCAAAAACACACATCTTCCCCGGAGGGAAAATGGCCGTGAAAAGAACTTCAAATGTGTTGTGCTGTGTCCATTTTTTAGGCACTTAACGGAGGATATTAAAAGGCGAAAAGTTTCTACCTTACGGGGGCTCTCAAGCAAAAGCCAACTTCCAGCGATGGAGCATTAGAAGTTGATCCTTCCTTGGGGGCACGTAAGCAAGAAGAAAAATGAAACAAAATGGGAGAAGTTCAACTCTCTTCTACGTGCAAGAAGCAGCATTTCCCTGAACCCGTAAGTACAATAATATTAATATCCGTTTGATGATTCCGTTCCGTTTGGTTGGAGGCTTTCCAAGCATTTTTTACCTACCACCGAACAAAAACGAGCCAATTTCGTACATGAGTCATCATCATCGTCTCTGACTCATCGAAGAACGTTGCGAGGGAGGACCACTCCACATTTTCCGTCGCTTAAATTTTGGGAGATAGTATGCACCGTTCGAAAATCGATTTCTACACGAATGCAGACATTTTATATCTTTATTGCGTCCAAAATTTGGAAGTTTTTCCTCTGCGGCATGAGGGCGAGACATCCAGTTCTGTTACGTTTTTTTTTTTACAACGATGTAGGGAATACACCTGTGTACTCTGGTGGATAGATACTCAGAAGAACATAAAAAACACACCGATGCTCATCAGGCATTACGTCCCGTAGACATCTCTTTCCATCGGCCAGAAGTTGGGAGGCTGAAAACTTGACTGTTTCGAGCGCCCAAACTTGGGAGACATTGCGTGAGGGTGCTTACAACCAGAACCCATCATGTGAGTAATTTCCCGTCGTCTGAGAGACGAGATTTTGGGAAGGGAAGCCAAAACAAAATAAAACTCCCACGCTACGGCATGCGGCGGAGACCTTATGTAGCGGTAAGGCCGACTAGTCTGCCAGGCTTTTTTTCCTTTTCTCAGCTAGCGGTGTTGGGCAACGGTGGTCCGTACGTAAGCACTGGGAATGACTCGACACCAAATTCGATCGTTTCAGCCCCAGCTCAAACAGCGTAATACGCAATTCGTTGTCTCGAGTTCTGGACTTTGTAGGCGTGTTGGGCTGGTGGATTACCTGTTTCATTGAACGATGGTGACTAGAAGCGTGCTGAAAGAATCACGATTACCACACGATAAAGGGAGTACGGACGGAACAGTTATACGCGAAGAGAAGAAGTTTGTCCACGATGACCATGCCCCAAAACCCAAAACCACACGGCGATAGATTTTAGGTGACGTTTCATCTGGACAACTGGAGACGGAAAGTGTCATCGAACTTTAATCGACATTATCGCTGTGTTCGTAAACACTGCGTGGAGTGGTCTCCTACAAGACCATCAATCTATCCCCTTAATGGCTTGTTCTTCTTCCGAGACAAACGAACGGGCTTGGTCTGGCTAACTCGAGGACCACCCGTCATCATAATTAAACGTTGCGCTTTGTCGTCCGAAAGGTTTCTTATAGGGTTGTTCCGCTTCAGAGAAAAAAAAACTCCGATTCCAACGGAACACACTCCAGTCCAGAGCACCTTGAACTGCTTGACTTGTTGGCAAAGACCACAAGAAAGCCCTCCAGAAAAAGCGCAACCAACCTTCAAACATTTGCCCTCAAACTTAACCAAAAATCAATAGGTCAGGGATTCCACAGACGTTTTGTTACTTGCTTGACCGAGCCCCCAAAGCTAATTTACTCCATAGAATTAATTAAGGTACTGGTTGAGGGTTATGCTTATGTATTGGCCTGTTCCTCCTTCCAAAAACCAACTCCCTCTCCACAAAACATAATCCACAGATTTTAGTGCTGCGGGCACTGATCCTTGCAGTGGATCCCCCGGTGAGCTGGGGATAAATTAGACTTTGTTTAAAATTTTACTTTCGCCAACTCTTCACCGTGGAGCTGAGCATCCGACCATAACAGTAGAAAAATCAATAACTCCTATACAAGCGAGTGTAAACAAAACTTTCTTCCTTCAATCTCTTGCCAACGAAGAAGTTAGGCAGCTTCTATGTTTGTTTTATGTTTTCGTGGTGAATGGTGGTGTCAAACAAAGTCGCTCCTATTCATGTTCTGCGAAGGGTCGTCATTAGAAATTTCGAAGAATCTGGATATACTGAGACGTATTTTGCTATATGTAAAATAATCTTTCACAAACGTTCCTTCTTCGGACGGAACTTCTACATCCGAAAGTATTCCATTTGCCGATGTAAACCCACGTACGTACATGTAGAATCAATCCAATGGAAATCGTTCCGAAAATAATTCATCATTTTTCCGGTTAGCATTTCGAGTAGCGACCCACACATCATACAATCTCGACATTTTCCTCTGACCAAAGAAAGAGTTGCAGCTGCGTATAAAGCTTCGAGCGAACAGGAAAAGATTTCGTATATCAATCATATTACGCACGGTGGGTGGGTGATGACCGTGTCAACGATGTCCTAAATCCACTTTTGGAAAATCGTTAGAAAATCTCGTCAAACGTCATTGCATTTCCACATACACACTCATAAAACCCCTCTGGTTCATCTGTTTCCATAACAACGCTACGAACCGCCCTCAGAACACTCAGAATCCATCTCGTATAAACATCCGCCACAAGGGCAAGATTAATAGATCCCTGCGAAGAAATCGGTCGCCTCTATTTTTATCGGCCACCTTCTTCCCGTTGTTCCGCAGAAAAAAACTGGGGAGACAATTCGTTTTGGGAAAATAAACTGCAAGAAAGAACGGTGTGTCCCAGAGCGTTGTGGATCCATAACTTATGTTGAGAAATTCGAGATTCCTTTCTTCTCCACTGCCGTC
This sequence comes from Anopheles maculatus, assembly GCA_002091835.1. NCBI lineage: Eukaryota > Metazoa > Arthropoda > Insecta > Diptera > Culicidae > Anopheles > Anopheles maculatus. The sequence continues at coordinate 127,164 of KZ061938.1, read as the reverse complement.
ACAGTTTACACGCTATAGACGCAGCAATATATGGCCAATCCTTCTGCTTTATCATTATCTTTATCATCTCACCCCGATGAACAATAAAAACATAAAAAATACATTAAGGCTCACGGCCTCCGGCATTCGTACAATAAACACGTTCTTGTCTTCTGTCAAAGCCGAAACGACTGTACGGAGACATAAAAATATTCGACAAATTGGATATTCTCTATTGATTTTTATCTACCCTCTGGTTCGTGTGCAGTGCATTGCCTTTGTGTTCCCTTCTGTGCTTTTCGCCTAGCCCAAAATAACGTCCACATACGACGGAAAGCGACAGAGCAAACGCCGTCACAGCGATATCAACCGATCTGTTCTGACAATTTCCAACCAAATTTGACTCCCTGTCTTTCGGAAGACTTACAGGAGTTATTAGACAGCGCACTGCACACCAAACCATTGCCATATTGTCAGACCCTCAGCCCTCACTACTCCTGCTATCAATTAAACCGCTCGAGACTATGCCTATAAATACAAAAAAGCCCTCTTCTCAAACTTCAAGGGTACCGCCCGGTTTCCATATTGCTCCAAAACCCTCCTCTTCATTGTCACGAATGTCACGCAATACGCAAAAAAGACAAGATAAACATCCAATATCCTTTGGTGCGAGGATACAGGCGCGTGTGTAGGGCGCCCTGTGGCGTGCTGAGAACACAGACAGATATGTTCACCCTTTTTTCAACAGCACGCGAACCCCGCTCCGTGTGATCTTCGATGAGCCCTCTTGAGATACTCAAGAAGTGCGACGATGGTTCGCGTCTCGGCGACGCCCTGTTTCTGTCACATAATCTGTGTTCTGTCTCCGTTTCTACATACACGCGCACGCAGAAATAACTGCCCATTAACTGCTTCTGTCGGCTAGGGGGCTTTGAGCAGCGGGAGGAGAATGAAACTAAGATACAAGATATACCTTGTTTTATACGATAGTAATAAGGCACACAGCCAGAATGCCGAAAGTAAGTCGGCAAATTATGTACGCTTGAAAGTGCGAGCTATTTTTGGTATAATTTTAATGATAATTTAATGATTATGGTTATGACTGACAACTGGCAACGGGTGTCAACTTACCAGACTGTTTCCGTTCCCTCTTTATGGTTTGTCCGGGGTAAGGGTTCGTTAATATCGCACATGCATGCCGTCCTTGACAGTGAGTTTTTACAATATCTTATCATCTTTTATGCCAATCATCACCATAACCGCTGCAGTTCCCGAGTTTCTGTGTGCACTTGAAATCATACTTGGGAATTCCAATATCCTAATGCCCCCCCGCGACAAAACACAACGGCTGGCATTAGGATCGAGAAATATACATGAACTTTAGATAATGGCCAACTACCCTTACAAGTCTTTTTTATCGCGTTGGTGAGTGTTTGGAACTCGGTTAGCTTCAACGTCTGCGGAGCATTATCAGAGCTGAGTCCAGCCGGAAAGAGAGGGCTAAAAAATCGTGCCCAGTCTGGACGAATGAATGCCTCCGGAAGTGATAGTTGCAGTCATTCTCTACAGAATGCTCAGATTACGCGCACAGCCTTCAGAGCACCGAGCGGTGGTGCTGTGCAGATGTGTATTCTACTCACACCAACTTCCCGTTAGACAGCACACAGTTAGTAACCGCCCTCAAGGGTATCCGCTTCAAGTATAGATGGCTTTGAGCTGTACACGAATCGGTTTTCAAAACTGCCGCCGTCTTCAAATATCTCAACGCACCTCCGGAGGGTTCGATAGGGGGGAAAAATCTTGAGTAAGAATTTTCCTATGTTTTTCCCCCAGGGGATGGTTTAGCCGGTAAGTGTTGCTTTCCGTTTTCTAAGGCCTCGAGGTTGAACGGCAATCATCGCGAAGGAATAGCATTTATCCTAACCCTCAAGACAAACTCTGGGGTTGAATTTTTCTTGGTGTCTGCCTCCCGTGTTTCGAGTCAAACTCGTTCCGATTATCACATCGATAAAGGTTACATCAACGCAAGTGTACCGTTTATCGAGACGATGAGACCTGACATGCTGGTGCATCACTACCAGAGAGGGGGTGTGTGTTTGTGGAGTATTAGTTTTTGTAAATCATCATTCCAGAAGTTTCATCACAACGATCCCTTCCTTGGTGAAATGTAACGAGAGTGATAAGTGCTCCACGTACGCTACAAGAATTAGAGACCGAAAACGAGCTGATGGCTTAGGATTTGGCAGAGATGCCATCCAGTAAAATAAAACAAATGTCCTCAGAGTACTGTAGTCGATAGAGAGAGTAGCGATATAAGATATCACTTTGCTGTTCAAGTTGCGTTCCAACTATCTTGCACCAGCTGTTAGCTGCTCACTTTCAATCACTTGTTTATCGCAGATGAAACCTTCCGTAAAGTGTCCACAAAAGCCTCTAGCGAGCTAACGAAGTAACTGGACGGCGGTTAGTGGCGTCTCAGCGAAGCGCACAGCGAAGGTAAATAAACAGCACCTTCCAAAAAGCAGACGTGCCCAGACGGTGTATTCCTTACGGGGTGGAGAGATGAAAACAAAAACAAACGCCGTTTAGCGACCGTTAAAACCAGCAAATGCAAGAAATCTAACCTACACAAGGCCTCGGCGTTGAATGTCCCGCAAGCACGCAATCGCTTCTTCTGCTTCTCTACACTATCGCTGCAACTTCCTTCTCGTTGGACTGGTCCCATCAGCAGAGAATAGGAGGTGAAGTGTTAACCTTGAACGAGGTAATTTGGCCACCACCCACACCCCCACAGCAGCCGAGAAGCTGTCAAAAAACGATGTCACGACCGTCTTCGTGGCGACGAAACTGTCAAATAACCAAAAAAAAACTTCCGAAACCACTCTTGACGACACACAAACACACACAAGAAGCGCAGGTAACTACGCAAAGGTGCACCGAGGTGTGACGTGTGAACAGTAAAGTGCTCACAAGAGTGGCGCTTGGTGTGGGAGATGATGATGTCAACATGATGAGATGGTTTCGTATCTCTTGGAAGTGGAGAAGCAACCGCACCACCTTCCACAACCATCAGTTTCTGTTTGATCTTTGGAAGCTTTTGGAACACACGCACACACAAAGCTCGCTTGCACGGCAGCAGAGAAATACGAGAGATGTTAAGAAGAAAAGCAAGCGAGATTAGAAATGTATCATGAGAAAGAAGCCGCCCGATCGTTTCCATGGTTCCAGCGCACACTGAGTCGAAGCTGTTGCTGCTAAATGATGCGTTAAGGGGAATCGCTTCTAATCGATTTGCAAGATTTGGGAAAGCCACCACCAGCAATGGCGGCAGCAACAGCAGCGGGATAATGTTGTTTATTCCGAAATCGAATAACGTAAAAGGCCCCTCTCCAGCATACATACACACCCCAGAAGAGAGCGCACACTATATTAAACTTTCAAATAATGGGTTTTAATGTTTAGCTCCACGGTGGTATCCGTGCTTTAAGCTTATCGAATTTTGCAAATGAAGTTTGTAGCACATGAGTGAACACGACTCCTAATACAGAGAACCGAAATGATGTTGATGTAGAGATTGGGGCCCAAAAAATGACATTTATGGTAAGTACATCCCGTACCCAATTACTAAAACTCATTCAGTCGCCAGTTACTTCCGGGAATGGTTAAAACCATCAAACCATCGAGACTTCCGACACCGAATAGTAGGCGAATTTTTATTGAGACAAGACAAAAAGCACTAAATCAAAACTAACCTAGCATCCCGTCGGTTCGCCTCCACTAGTCAATCTCCACATTTATCGGAGAAGGTCGCGCAAAGAGTTAAACAAAAATGGAAATATACATAGTGTCGACAATCTTTCGACCCCCTGTGCTGTCTCACTCAGTCACGGAGGTGCACGTGTACCTGCGGAGTATAGTCATCGATGTTCCTGGTCTCTGTCTCTGTTTCCCCCAAAACATACCGGACCTTTGAATAACAATCACTGCGAAAAGCCACCCCTTACACACATAACATCAACATCATCCCCCCAGAGTGACTGTACATTGGTGGCACGCACACCTAGACCTGTCAGATGACGCTGCTCTGCTTGCTCTGTACCTACACAGTAACTTTACACAAATGTGTGTGTGTTGATGATCTTTTTTCGCACTCGCTTGTTTTGTTGCCATGAACTTCTGTTGCTCGCTTAGCTCGCTCGGGCGCACACTGTTATATTGGGGCCAGCGTTGCGTGCATTTCGCGCAAATTCACCCCTTTCCTTTTCGCTTGCTTCATTTTCTTCCGTGCCGGGTTGCTTTGTGTGCAGGCAAAATCTGTACGCTTACACACCGACCGACAACACACGAGAGGAAAAAAGGGATGGTAATTTTTTAAATAGCCCCTTCAACAAACGCAAATTCGCGAATTGCTTTTATGCGGCTCCTGTGTGTGTGTGTGCGGAGAAGCTGTGTTGTGTTTGTATGTGTTGCAATTTTGCCACCCCCTGCTCCCTTACTTCAATATTCTCCTCCTTTCGCCACAGTCCACAGCTTACTGTGATGTGCCTAATAAAAAGACGTACTTCCATTCCATACCGGTGGCGAATAGAGTGAAGCGGCGATGCTGTACCTCGTTTGTTTTGTTTCAGTTTTAGCCACAGGTGAAATGCAGTTTGGGGAAAAAATGGTGAGTTTTGTTACCGCCAAACCCACCTAATCCTGCGCGCATATGTGGAGTAGGAGAGTGTTTATTGGAGAGGTCTCTAGTTTTTGCAGCAGCAGTCGATTTCTGTTATGTTTCGCGAGTACACAACAATACGGTAACGGTTGCACGTATGAAAGAGAAACGTCCCCGCTTTCGTTTCAAGCTCCCGGGCCAAAAATCAACACTTCGCGGGTACGAGTGGTCGCCGCGGGGTCTCCTCTCGTCGAACAATCGAAATTGAAATGGTGCAAAAAATAACACACTCGGGCGTCGTGAATGATTGAATTGTGTTTAAAAATGCACTTTTCTACCTCGCCGAACAGCAACGCTGATGTATGTGCGCCAACCAAAAAAAAAAAAAGGTCTTCTCTCCACACACACAACTGGTGCCTTCTGCGTTTTCAGTTTTTGCTATAAAATATAAATAAAAGTATTAGTAGAAAACATATATTTTCATGAAGAATGCAATCCACAAATTGATGCCTGAAAGGCTTGTGGACACACACTCAACAACTTTTGGACAACGCACTTGGCAAGTCATGCACACATTTGTTTTGTGCTAACTCATCTCGAACAGCCCCAAAAACCGCTGTACCACCGCTAATGCTAAGTTAGGGAATGACTTCACAGGAATGTAGTTCATGGTTAAAGTAATCACCTAAAAGGCACCTGCCCCTGCTTGTTCTGGGGCACTTCACTTCAGCACGCAACCTTTTCGGACAGGTCACAAAACACAAGAGCAGGCAATATCCTGTGACCGATTAATCAACACCTTCAAGCAGGACCACCATCATCTCTCTCGCATATGCTCTAGGTTTTTTGCTCTACCAGTGTTCTAGGTCGACCACCCGGCCGGACTAGTCCCCGAGACCCGAAACCGATCACAATCTCCGCAACTTCGCTCACAATAGTAAAAGTCTATTTATTATTCTGCGTGGTGCCAAGAGCAAAATCCACCAGGGAGTACATACAGAGCCGTACGGTGCAAACACCAAGGAAATCTCTGCAAATTAGCAGCACGCCATAGTTTGTGTACTACCCAACTGCAACTAGCTCAGACCAAGCGCACATGCACGCACGGCCAATGTGCTGTAATGGAGACCGTTTTTTGACCATGAGCCAGATTTAACCCCGCTCTCCGAACGCAAAGTTCTCCCGGGTTACACAGATCCCTCCCGTCACCCATAGTACGCTGGTGGAGATTGAATTGCAAGTGTAAAGCTCTAGACGTGTTGGTCCGGGTATTTGAAACCACGTCTTCAACCCCCCCGTTTTCCAATCGATCGATTCGGGTCTAATACGGGTCCTCGTCAAACGGTTTGGCACACACACACTGAACCAAAAAACCAAGCGGAGTTCGTGGTTTGGAGGTTTGTTTTCCCATTCCCAGTGTTTCAAGTGGCCGAAACCAATCGATACCACCGCCTATTCCGTTTCAGTTGGAGGTCATGTGAACCCTTGTGAGTGCGAGAACGGCACTTTTATATGAAACGGTTCAAAACCCCGGGACAAACTGCAATTGGATCTGGTCATTAAAAGGTGACTCT
>KZ061938.1:85801-120933 GCA_002091835.1 Anopheles maculatus | reverse complement strand
GACTAGCGAAAATCAATTCTCGAAAAAAACAACACGCTAATTGGAAAGATTTCGTATGACACTCTGACAGGTTGGCTGTAAAATATTGTTTAAATTTTATGCCCCGATAACAACCTTGAGTTCGAATCCGGTGCAACCGCGTTCACCGAATTCTCGTATATCTATGGGGCCCGGAGACAAGCGTTCCAGGAAGAAACCTCCAATTTAATATACACCTCCGAGAGGGATCCCGGATGAGGTGGTTATGGCAAATTTTAACCGGTGATCTCATCCTAAAGCACTAATTTACCAGTTGTCACGAGATAGATGAATGCCGCACGATGGCAAGAACACACAAAAGAAGCAGCAGTTGCTTTTTGTGTTTTGCAAAATCTGGTTTCGATGGCCTTTCGATGTTCCGTCCACAAGTGGCGTCATTTCTTAATACATATTGGCGATGACGATGGGACACACTTTCCGGCTTTGTGTTCCGAGAAGGGGTTGCAAGATGGGAGGTTAATTCAGCTGGTAGATCTACAAAAAAATGGATGGACAGATGGAACAAACCGCAAGAGACAACCGTTGCAACGGTACCGGGTTTGATCCGAATTTGCACCTTTGCAGAGGAGTTTAGGCAATATGCGAAAGATCCGTAACCTTTTTTCTCCGACACGATGATCTCATGTGTATCCCACATTGATTTGCTTGCAACAACAACTAGATCGGAACGGGTCACGGTCGCAGGTATCGATTCGGAACTCGGCGAAAACGACGAAAGAAGTGGTTCAAACTGTTTCTTAAGATTATCGGTTCGAAATTGCCTGAATCCGAATTGGAAGGGTTCTCCAACAAGAATGAAATCCATCAATCACTCAAGACTGCTACACTTTAACCAAGAATTACCAGGTCCTCCGATGTCAGCTTCTACAGTAGGTTCATAGCTCACATGTTCCTATATCTGGATATCACTATGGCAAAGATTCCAAGACCCTCTCAAGATTCCAAGAGTAAAATTACCTGCAAGTAAACAAAGAAAAGAACGCATATTAATTTTAATATTCCATTTAACAAGAAAACAGCGGAAAAACAACCTAGACGATAGCAATAGAACCAAACAAAACATCCCATTACTCATTCATCACTCTAAAAACTCCGGTAAAGTCCCAAAACGTGCCCAATCTTTGTGCGGTACCTACACCGGAAACATCATCAGGCCCTGGTCCCTCCCTCTTCCATCGTGACTTGTTTTTACATCAGAGCGACGGAAGAAGGAGTTGAGGAGTTGACTGCGTGATGGCATTTGTGGCAAATTTATTTCTCGTAACAACACACAAAAGCTGAACAAACAACTGACAACATGGAGGATTAATGCCGCGCGCTATCGTCGTCTCGAATGTTGTCGCCGACAGCGAATGTGTTGTTCGATAATTAATGACGGGGCGGACGCACTAGAGAACTGTGCCTGATGGTGGTGCAGCTACTGTACCGTTCCTGTCATCAGCATATCGATTCAATGTTTTTACAGCCAATCTCGGGCAAGGGTGCAAAAAGTCAACCCTTTGTACTGTCGTTAACTTTATAGAGAAAATGTTTGTTGACAGATGATTGCCCAAATAGATACTGCTGAAAAGCAGTTATATTTTCCAAATAAATAAATTCCCTTTGTTTATCCGTTTTTGGACAGAAATTTAGGGAACAGCTAAATAACGCATTAGAACTATAAGTGCATGACAGAGAGAAGTCCCAGATTCTTGCTCCAACAACCTCCATTCTCCGATGTCTTGATTGATGAACTTTGTCGATGCTTAGGATGACTCGTATCTCCTACCGGGTCCAATCTAATTACCGCTCAAACCTGTTATAACCTAAATCCTGTTTAGATTTCCGTGCCACTGATTCCTATGATTACTTCCGCTCTCCTCCTACCTCCTCCTATCATTTGCCGTTCCGTGTGACGGTGGTAACTGCTTCCTCCGCATTACGACGAGGTGTAGTTAAAAGGATATTAAAGCTCAAGCTTTGCCTTCACACACACACACACACACACATAATAGCGCATGTAGAATTATGTTCTAACACACACGCAAACGCAGCAGGAGGGAAACGTCATCGTCTGTGCTGCTGTCGCCTTAGAATCGAATCGATTCGATGGAATCGATGCCTGGGTGCGTTGTCGTTGTGTTCCACAGGACAGGAAAACACCCGGAAGTGGCTCATTAGTGCGTTGCACAAACATGTACCGTCGTCCCATCACAGTGACCGGGGTACATTCACTAGATCAAAGCCTGACAACGTCAACGACCGATGAATAATGTCCTAAAGGACTTGGAGACAGTTTCGTTCCCGTGTCCGAAATGTAGAACACGGGGAGAAGTTGTTGACGAGCTCTAGACCAATAGTTGTCCCGATGTTCCCCGTGTCGCTACAAGTCGCTGGAGCGTTTAGCGTTCAATTGAAGTACATCATGTGAAATGCTCCATAAACAATGCAACAGAGCCGTTCAGCAAACTGGCGATGTCTCGTGCAATTCCCAGGATAAAGGATATCCCACATTAGACGTTCGTCCGTGGACAAACTTTCGTCCCTCCTATCAATAGCCAATAGTTAAACAAGAGAGTTCCGTTTTGTTTGCTTTCCATTACGCAAGGGACGATCAAGGGTTTAGGATTGTCTGACTTAGATTGCATACGGAATTCTTTTAAATATATTCCGCTTGGTGTACATCAGATTCACGGACAGTCGACTTTAGTACGCTCTGTTTTTTTTTTGTTAACAAGCAATTGATACTTGATCCGTTTGTTACAGTTCTCCGCTCAACAAGTTATCGTCATGATGCCATCCTCGAAGAATGCACTGTCCTAAATATTCTGCCCATTTACTCCAACGTTGGTATCATTTGCCCTCGCTTTGGACAAACATTCTTTCGACCACAACGAACCCACACACCAACAGTGAGGAGGTATGGTAACGTTCCCGAACCACTAGTAACGGCAGTTCACAGCGGACAAAGTAATCAGCTAATTGTGCCCATCGTTTATCTTGTTAAAGCTAGGACATACACAAACGCATTATTTTCATACAAATAGAAAGCAGGATAGCAGTTTTCCTTCTTGCAGCGACACAAACCGGACCAAACAAACTTGCTAGCAGAGCAAACAAAACAAACAAACAAACTAACAAACCCAACCGCCAACAACTGGAGGGTAACGCTTCAAAACTGGGATGAAAAGAATATGGCGCACCGAAGAAAATACACAGGACTTGTTCGTTCTAGAAATCGCCTAAAAATAATGTCCACGATTGATTAGTTTGTTTGGCAACATTTCAAAAGCCGGTTTTGGCCACATTGTTTTCGTCGTAGTGTAAAGTACCATAATCATAATAATAATTATACACAGATAAATGGACAACAAACATTTAACGCTGCACACTTGGCAGAGCGACACACAGCTTGAGGCTATTGCTCACGGCATTATCTTGAAGCAAAACCCTAAAGCCTGTTTCGGTCTCATGCCGGACATCTAGCAGGTAGCCGACGAGATAATCATCTACCATGTGGTAGCCATTTGCCAATAGAGTAGACACTTGTATTCAAGCTTTTGAGGATCTTTTCACGATGGCTTTCGGCTGTCCTTTTTTTCCCCTCTAGGTACTGGTACAAAAGTTCAAAACATTCCACAAGAAAGGAAACGAGGGTTCAATGGTCAAACGCAACGGCAGCGAACAGTAAAAGAAAAGGACTCCCATTGCCTGGAGTGTCGCATTCCTGGGACAATCTTCTTGGGAGAAAGTGGGCGTACATTGAAGTATTTGTCTTTAAGAACCTTTCTCAAGCCATGGTTGACAGCGACGAGCAACCGTACCCGTTTGGAATGCCGTTTTGTGTTTCTCTAGCTTTCCGGGACATTCAGGGAGTTTGGACGGTTGAGTTTATAGTGAACTATTTTCTCATCCACTTTTATTGTGGCCCGCGTGTTTCTGTGCTTTCATAGCCGGGAACAGGTTAAAACATCGATAAGATATGAGTGTTGCTAACCTTTCCGAAGCACCATTCTACCTGTAGTACCCTGTAAGGTCTTCGTTAGGAATATATTGGGAATGCAAAAGAACATCGGTCGGGATGGAACATAAATATTGCTTTTCATTCGTTTGAATAGAGCGTTTCTTTCGGGCAAGAGAACTGTCTCGAAAGGATAAACAAAGGTCTGCTGGAAGCCGGAGAAGCAATCCTTCGAGGAAAACCCTCAGGAAATCCCTTAAGGATACGAACCTCAAAAAGGATTTCGGCGACAGTTTCTCGACGTAATTTGCACACGAACTCCACTGCTGACCTTTTCCGAACACGGTGCGAACCGAGAGCTTGTTAGAGCACTGTTTACCTAACACACTAATACCCTTTTGGGGAAGAACATTGACTAACCTAAAGCTTAGCCAGCAAGTGTTAATTATGTGCTAAACTTAATGAACATCTTGCACTACATACAATGCGGAAGAAGAGCACGCACAATCTCTTCAAAGATACACATCTTCCAACTTCATTCGAACGAGAGCAATTTGGCAAGAGCAGTAGCCACCAGAGAGTACGTTCGTTATTGTCTGCCGTTCCCATGGTGGTAATGGTTCGGTGGTTTAGTGCCTGCGCTTTTGTGGCTACCAACAGTTCCAGCCTTGTTGCTTCTATCCCCGACTCATGATGATCGTAAGCCGAAATGAAGCCACCACCACCATAATGGTACACTTTCAATTGCACCGCTACTCACAAGCACACAATTAGTGCACAATAGGACCCCGCCGCCAGTGCTCAATCCCGTACGATACAATCCCTCGGAGTTGGGAGATTTAGAAAAAAAAACAGGCACACACCAACCAGCAACGGGAACCGAACACGACAAAAGGTTATAAATTGAAAAATTGTTTTACAACCATTCATCCCCATCGAGTCCACTGCTCTGGACGGCTTGGGTCTGTGCGCCATTGGTCCCGTCGTTTTGTCATCCCGAAATGTCGTCAAGTGATGCCTTGCTCTGCTACTCTTGATCAACAGTTGTTGCGGGCGCACTTGAGCAACAATCAACATTCCTCAGCCAATGAAGTGCACCGGAACATAACCCAAACCCGAAGACTTTCCCTGGGACATGGGAGTTGGGTATGTTCGGAGGTTTGGAGTATGGAGTTGGAGTTGGAAAATAGAATTGTTACAATTGTTGACAGATTAAGTTTGATTGAGCACTTTCTCTTTCCATCACTCATAATGATGGTAGTGTGCAAAACTTTACTGATAAGGTAAAGCAATCGCTGAGGACGACGCTGATGTCTCCAAGAATATCTCCACCTTTGAAGATCTCCAATATCGTCTTCGCATCATCCGGGAGATCATCTCCAGGAGTCATTTTACGCTTTGACAAATCGCATTTTCCGCTTCTGTCTCCATTCGGATGCACTAGATCTTGAGGGGAAAACTTCAAACGGAAATTTAATTTCCACCAAGAAAAGGCCAACCGGTACGCCTGGAACAGCAGGGCGACAGCCCCTTTTTCTCTCTCTCTCTCTCTATCTCTCTCTCTCTCTCTCTCTCTTTCCTCCATATGTTCCGTGAGGAGGATGGAGGGAACACATCCATATCGCTTCCGCAAACACCATCTCACGAAAACAACCGTACAAAGCTCCGATCGACTTCCGAAGAGAGCAAAAAAAAAACGCCCCACAGAAAACAAGATACAGGAACCTGGACATAACAAAAAGATGTGTATAAGTACACACGTAATGTGCGTAATCAACGTGGAGAGGGAAACAGCAGAGTCGTGTACGCGGCACGTATTGCGCTGTGCCCCCACCCCAGCAAGATCCATCGCTGGGGAGAAAGTTTTTTGAGCTTTCGCGAAACTTGGTCGTGGCGCGGTGTTGTTGGTGGTTCCGCCTCTGCTACATACTTTAAAACAGGTCTTTGGCCGATTTTCTTGTTTGCTGAAGGGTTTAACTGCATAATTTCGGTTTCAATTACCGATCGAGTTCGACGACGGGCGGAACGACGCATGGTGTGTGCCTTGGAGTTCCTACTCCAATAGAAAATGTAACATCAAATGATTCGCGATTTCATGCTTCAAGCGTTTGCTGGCTCTTGTGGACAACCGCGTTCATTGACCACGGTGTGGTGGTTTCAAACAATACTATCGGGGAATGTCCATCAGCAGCAAACCCACCAACTTGAGGCCCGTTTTGTGATGGTTATCGTGTTTTGATTGCAAAACTGCATAACTCGACAACTGAAGTCTAACACCCCATTCAACCACAATCGATCGTCGGTATACTGGGGCCTTAGTTTGAGATCTTTTGAGGCCTTTTTCCAAACCATATTTTAGGAGTGTGTTTGCCTGATTTTGCTTAAACGGTGAGGCAGCACGTTGCCCACTGTAATTAATTTACGTCATCCAATAAAAAACCTGCGCGCGATTGCGGCAAAGTTAATCAAAATCCCACCAATCGGTTCAGTTTGGCGTGTGTTTTTACGTTCGATTTAAATTACTATTCACGATAAATCCCGCAAGCTTTTCGGCCAGGTGTTTCGGAACCGCTTCCCTGTACTGTTACTGCTCTCTCTCTCTCTTTCACTCTATTTAGTACAAATTCCGTTGTTTCGTCCCAAGTGGATCATCAATTGTTAGCTATTATTGATTAACCCTGCCGGTGGTTTTTCCTCCCAGTTCCTATCGGGATTTATGTTCGAAGTTGTTATGCTTCCACATTTGCTGGTTCCTGTTTGGTACACTTCCAGCTCTATGCTGACTAAAGCTGTGAACTTACTACACAATAGATACCGAATCAATTAATCCACTTCTGGAATAATTAAAGTACGTATCATTAATGCCTTTTTTGTGTTGGTTTTGTTTCGGAAAAACCCGATGAAAAGCGTTGATTACGCGCAGTTGAAGCGATTATTTTAAATTAGAAATTGCTCACGAGACTTCCTACGTCTTGGGCGCCGGAGATCGGGATAAGATTTGTTGCAAAATGAAGATCTTCAAGACACAAAATAATCAATTTTGCACGATAACAGGCAACAATGTCCAATTAAACACGGCAAGCAAATTTTAATTGCAAAACAGATAGAGGAAAAGCGTAACAGATTTCTAATATCCGGCAATTTATGTCACACGAGCAGCACACGTCAAACGGGCACGCTGAGGCTAACCTTGAATGTAACAGATATCAGGCCACAGGTGGTAGTGGTGGTAGAGTTTTGACGTTTTGTTGATGCCCATTTGTGGCTTCGTTTCGTCAATTTGTTACTAACTATTTTGATCTCCCACCCCAATACAAAACAAGGGTGAAACAAACATCAACAAAGGGAACGTGCTTTTCACGCTTGCTGTCTGTAACATTACATCGAAATATCTCCCACAAACGCACAAGAGACACGATGTTTTTTTTTATTTTTGTAACGCAATTTAAACTCTAAACCAGCGAATCGTGATTGTAACGTTTTATTGGAAACGTTTGGGGTTTACTCGTCTACAAAGACTTTACTGCTTGAAGCCGTGACATAGCCTGTGTGTGTATGTTGGTGACCGCAATATCCTTTCCATTTGACGGCAATTCGAAACGGTGGCAAACACACCAACAAGTCCACGCATTACTTTAGGTTTCGCTTTCAGCTTCGTTACCCACGAATCATCATTGTGTGTGTCCATTAAAACATCTGACCAACCTCCGGTCAAGAGATCTCTTTCCAAAAGCCAAAACCATTCACAACTCACAAGATGTGCTGCTTGTCAAGGTTAGAAAACGATTGCGAAGAGAAAACTAGCTCCAGAAGAAGTACAGAAACGCAACGAATTATACAACAAACGTATACAAAAACTATCCGCGACTCGATATAAAACTAATCCGTGCGGAAGTTGACAAAAATAGCTCCCTTCAGATAGACAAGATGGCCAATTAGCGCGAAAACCTGTCCCCAAAGACTGCGGGACGTATGTGTGCGCAACTTCTCGGAACACGTTATACCACATTGGTAGCAGCAGCAGCAGCAGGTTTGGTGGGACAGTTGGGCACATCAAAATTCGAAATTCGACGCGAACTGCTACAAACGTGCCCAAATTTCGATCTCGCGCATTCTTCGCATTCCATTGTACCCACCACCTTCCCTCGCACCCAGGACACACCCCATTGACACATACAGCGAGCAGCAGACGCGTGTGTCCGAATGTTTACAAACATCGTGGCCTCCGCGGCGTGACGTTCGGTCCATCGGATATGAATATCCGAAACAGGGTTGACAGTTGGCAACCCTTACCATAAATTAACCCCTCCAAACGACGCATAATAAGTGACACTGATTGGAGGTACGCACCAGTACGAACCGAACATGGATGGACGGAACCGATGGAGTCGTCACCGAAACCGATTTTGGCTATTGGAATGACATCTCTCTTGGGGTCCCTCCTCCCGCGTTTACAAGCCTACTGCTGCAACCGAACGGCGATGGGGGTCACTCACTTTCAATTGTGTTCAATCAAAATTCCACCGGAATTCATTGGACGATGGTTGGTTCGGTAGTGAACCAGAGTCTAAACGTTCGTTACTGCGAGAGACTCGGGAGGAAAAGGGTAACGAGGTCGCTTCACCCCTTTTTTTGTTAATCCCACCCTTCTATGTGTGGCGCGGTTGGTGGAGTATTGATCTGAAAACAGCAGACGTGCTCAAATATTGTAACGTAACGGGCAACACAAACCTCCGAGTCCCAAGAAAATAAACGTTTACGTGATGCTACGCTGTGGCCCGAAATTCCTAACCAAACCAAAATCCTGCTACAATTGTAAACAAACTAAAGATTTTTGGGGATTTTATTTAGAAACACAGCCACAAAACCTCAAATTCTATAAACATGAATGAACAGAATGGAATAAAACGGCCATTCCTCAAAACCACACCTTGTGGCTCACTCTTGGCTTACGACTTTGTGCTACAAAACATTCACAATTATTCAGGGTCACCAGCAGGGCAACAACGATAGCATACGATTGAAGCAAACGGACGTCAAGAAAAAAAAAACCCTCACACGAGAATCGAATGGAAGTTGCCAATGTGTTGTGACACATAGTATCGCATAGCGTACGGCCACTAGAATACGCTCACGTACCAATCGTCCACCGGGAAACCTCATCAACCTCTCATAAAAGAGAGAGAGACGGGCAGTCCCAGGTTGAGGTTGCTGCACTGTTTGGACTTTGGATTCCAACGTCGTCGTCAAGATACTAATAGACGGTGAGATCCGCAACACGCGTGAACCACTGAACGCAAGGTCAACTGGTGGTGCTAATCGCGTACCACAAGACATCCACAACGCCAACGCCACGAAGCAGTCGTAAGTCTTCCGAAAGGATGTACAGCGACGTATAAGATATCCCACGTGTCGTAAAGAGGTTTGCTGAAGTTTTGACCAACTTCTGGATGAAGCAGAAGCTACTACTTGGGTACTAAAATAGTGCAACAAACAAGGTCATGGTCGATCCGCGGTAAGGCTTCACCGATTGACGTCTGAAAGAATTCCGGATCAATTGATTGCTTTTACTGATGAATTCGTAGCTATTACCAATGTGTGGGGCTTTGTAGAATTTTTGCAAACTTCCTGCCAAAGTCGTTGTAGTTCCATTGCAGTTAAACAATCTAATATGACCTCCTGAATTCGTTCCTAGAAGTCTGCAGTGAAATGGCTCCAAACTTCCAGGAGCAAATGCCCACACGAACACGAAATCAAGTGCCCGTTGGTAAACCACCGTGAGCTTAAAAATCAATAAATGTCGCCGTCTCGACCGCAACCGAGTAGCAAAGGCACCTTCCCCCGTCTCCAACCAAGAGACGTACGGGACCTTCACGAACTGTACCTCCACCAAACGCCACTACGATGTGGCAAGTTGCTTACTGCCCAAAGCCCTTTACTTCAATGTAGCCTTGCCCAAGGCTTCACCACAACTCGGCTCGGCTCGGTGTCTACCAGTAAGAGTAACTCGGCAGTAATTGCAATGGCCGGGCCGAGTACTCCACTTCATTAGGGGGGGCACACAAAAGCAAATGGCGAGCGCACGGTGTTGAGCGAGTGTGCATGTCCGTTTGTGACCTACCCTAAACGGTTCAAACTGTAGAGTCTCAGCATAATGTCCAGATGGCTGGTCGTGATGTTTTTTCTCCTAAACTCCGCTAAAAGATTAACGAAACTGATCCAAGGCACCATTAGAGAGCTTTTTTTTTGCCAAATGCTACCTTTTAAATCAATCGCCAACACTTGGGCACTAAACCAAGTTCCAATATTAGACAATAAGCTGGAGCGCCTACTAGACTTCTAAACAACCACACACGGTGCAGATAGTATAGGGTTCGCTAATCCCCAACACTCTCGCGGGAAACCCTCCCGACCTTTAATCCCACACTTAAGCCTTTCGTAGTTCGAGCATGGTTTCAAACCAGATTAGGGATCAAGCTGCAAAGCCACATTCCTCAGTGGCGTTTATCCAATGAATCGGGATATTGCAAAACAGTTTCCCCCTCCCGCTGATGGTGCGACTTAAGCGTGGCAGCTGCACATCAGAGCAGTAACAGAGCCCAAAATGACTCCGAGCTGGGCGACAGTCGTTTGTTGGGGTTACAGAAATGTTGAGTGATAATGGACTATTACGAAATGTTTACTGCGTACAATCGCCAAGTTCCGTCGATGTGATGCAAGAGATCATCGCCTTGACGATGGACCGTAAAAATAACTTTACGGAACAATTACTTTATGACTCGCCGAAGCCTCCAGAACAAAATCATCAAAATCGTAATCGAACTGATCGCGCGTAACGGGAACTGCTTATCACAAAAATGTAAACAAATTCTTCTCAATCGTCAAATGTCCGCTGTCACGATTTACTGGGTAGTCAGATTGGTCTGGAATGATTGCCTTGGTAGGACAAATTGTCACCAGGAAAAAGGGCGTCATTGGCGTCTACAATTTTTGACCTTTGTTTTGAAAATTACTCTTTTGAACATTGGACTTCCCTGGAATTATTTCAGAAATCGCCCAAGACAGCATTACACCGGAAAACCGTTGCATTCCAAACCTTGACTGTTTGGGCGAACCTCGCTAATGTCTAGCGCCTATCAACGCCCTTTGTGCGTCGTTATCAGCCCGAGAGACCAAGAACAGAATTCGAACCAATTCCCGCTCGACAGACATCCAGATCAATGACCGTACGCCGGATTCCTGGTCCGGCGCTTCGGAAAAGTGGGTAAATAAATAAATTACCCCCAGCGCGCTTAGGCGTAGTGACCCATTTTGGAGAGCTGCAGCACACCCTCGAGTCTACCATTAAAAAAAGCCAAAGCTTGAAGAGCTTGTGGCGTGTGCATGGCTCTCGGGTTTGTTGGAACCGTGACAAGTACACAAACGAGTGCGACACAAACTGGGCCAGCCCTTGGGGACGTTATCAGTGGGGTAAATAAAGTGACTCTTCCTACCCCCATCGTTCCACCGGTTCCGAGGGATGAAAGAAGCCGTTTCTCCAAACAACTCAAACTCCTCCTTGAAGCTTGAGACGAGGGCGCGCAAATTCCACCAGCAAATCGGAACTAATGCCAATCTTGGTGTGATAAGAACCATAATTTAATTCATTCGCGAATTAACGTGCCGTAAGTTTTGTCGTTAGGCAGAGCAAGCTAATAACGTCTTCCAAATCGTTTCAACTTTCTTTGTCCACAGGAGTTTTGCTAACAATGGGGCCACCTCCGCAAACAAGGGTCTGGCTTCCAGTTTTTAAATTCCTTTTTCAGTTTAATTTATAGAAAGGTTACCCACTGTAACAACCTGACCCAGCGGTGTAAAACTTCGCTCCACCTTTTCGCAAACACAATCAATAATTCAACACCATCTGAGAGCGAGTTTGTTGTGTGTGCTGGGATTTTAACGGAGATGGATGGCGGGACACGATTGCTTTTTAAGCGGTGAAGTGGTCGGCTATTATTTAGCTCCAGCCTGATGTGGGATAATGTGGAAAACGGGAGATGATTCTCCCTTCGTTTTGTGTTAGCATGTTTTCCATGAGGAAAAACATACGAATTGACCCCCACGGTACAAGACTATAATCTTCCAACAGTTTGGAAGAAACCACATCAAAAATTGTACATTATTTTAGACAAACCCCCCGCAAAAGGCGCGATTTAAACGCTGGAAGCGAAAATCAATGGTTGGTTGTAGGTACAATGAATGAAAAATTCGAAAATACTACATTTCCACTCACACACCAACTCAGTCGGGCTGATGGAACTTGGGAAAAATGGGGGGAAAAGATAAGTACGGAGATGTCTTTCTCCATTTCTTTTCCTTACGATGCACGGTTGGCTGCTTTTCCAGGCTATCATCCTCGAGACGATCGTTAGGATGATGATTACGATTATAGCGATAATGATGATGATGGTCGTGTTTCGGTAGTTAAAGCTTAAAGCGGGCATGTTTTTTTTGGTTAACATTTTTATCTTTAAATAGAGAAACGTATAATGTACTTTAACCAGAGCAAACAGATTACTTTTACTTGGAGCATCGAGAGTGATTGATTAACCTCTCTTGGGGAGGTTAGTTTTCTACGATACCGGCCCAAAACGTGTAAGAACCACACATTGGCAGATGACTAATTCCATCCAAAACTTAGAGACACACAACAACAATATCCCGGAGGACTTCCAGGAACTTCCGAACCTTTTGAAAACTTTGGTTTTTTGGAGTCTTGTTCATTATGTTCAACTGAAACACGTTTATGCAACACGTGCAAAGGAGAACATGATCAGATATTGTTCCTCTTTCCAGAATCCAAACACCGAAAATATCTTCCAAAAAAGGGTCTTCTTCGGAGGATGATTCTTTCAAAAGTTGGGTAATCCAGACACGTGGCCAATGGTAAATGATTGATACTGGTACCTTTTTGCTTTCCAAGGACTTACATCAAACCTCGTCTGAATGAACGAATTAAATAGAAAAATGTGCGTTTCATCACCAAATTATCGTTAAGACTTAAAAGAAACCAAACTGCATAACTATATGTTGTCCCAACTAGCAAGTAGATTAGTTAAAATGTAGGTCTATTCACAAATAGACTCACATGCTTCCTTGTTTTCACCAGCAGACACTCGCAAAACCATGGCCCTATAGTCTGTGCAGAAATCGATTGTCGTAGGCTGCTTCCTCAAGCCTCAGAAGAGAACGAGGGAAAGACGAATGGGCGATTGAGGTTAAGTTAGTCAGAGTTCCGTCATTTCTTCCTTGCCGCGTGACGACGAAGGTGACGTGTTTACCACACTACCATACTAGCTCCGCGACTGTCCTTGGAGGCGAAAGACAGAAAAAAGCAAACGAAAGACAGACGAACCAGGAAAACGAAGGACCAACACTTTCCACCAACCCGTTGAGGTGTCCCAAACAGGGGAAAAAGGAAGCTTTCCAAATACGAGAGACCGGATCTCGGTTCATTCATTGAGCTAGGACTAGGATGTCTGCTCTTGCCGCTGTATTGGTGATAGCGAAGAGTGCACAATTTTTCCTTCACTCAGGGAACCGCAATACAGTTCACAGTTGACCCTCGGGTTTCGGAATATTCAGAAACACAGTAAAAGGATTAATCATTATTTCATTTCCAGTAGTTTACATCGAATCCAGTCCTTCGTATGGTGAAGACTTTTTTCTCGTTAGTTTCGTCCGGTCGCGCCCTTCTGCAGTGGGGTGAGTTTTGCCCGGTGGCCTACAAACACCAACATTATCAAACGCTGGTCGGTCTCCTAGCCGTGCGGACAAATACACATTTAATCGGCGTCAATAGGCAACGCAAAGGACGAAGGACGGCGATGAGTCCTTTGCCTTGGTGCTAAATGTGGAGTCGCCCAGTCTGTGAGGTGTTTATTCCGATGCGGTGTCGATACTTTGTGTGAGTGTGTGTGTGTGTGGGGGAGACTTCCCATCACCACCTCTCATATTACCCAACAAATGCACACACATACGAAGGTCGTACAGGGACGAAAGCCCCCGAACGACTCCGAACGAATGGAGCTCGTCCTGCGTTCAAGGCGAAAAGGATATACCGCAAGCGTCAGTGAAGCTAGCTTTGTCTCGCTCGCTCAACACATTCCAGCAAGGATATGGAACAACACCCACGCGATTCGGGCGTAGGAAAAATGGTACTACACCACTACCACCAAACGGCATCCGAATGCCGTAGTAGTCTGCATTCAGGCGCTTAATATGCCGAAGCTGCGACACACACGTCTGGCACAATTCGCCTGTCACACACTGTGGTGCTCAACCGTCAACCTCAAAGGATCAACCTAAGTAGGCTGCCGATGTGTGTGAAACGTCCACTACATGGGCGAAAAACAAAAAATCCATACACACGCACAGTAGACGGTGCTTTTTAACCGCTGCTTCACACGTGTACACAATGAAACTGTTGAGCTTAAAGAAGTTGTACAGGATTTTCCGATTCCCGGTGCAATTAACACGAAAAGAAAATAGAGGTATCTTCCCTTATCCACGCTATATCAGGGAAAACCTCTTCGGAGTAATTTCCTGGATATTTTTTTCCTTTAAGAAGAGAGAATTCCAAAACCGAACAGTAATTGTTTTGCAAGAGGAAATACAAATCGAACCTGTACGCCCTCCCGCCCCCCAGCAAGCAAAGGAAAAACACTGTTGGAATGAAAATTGATTTACGACCAGCGAAAACGAGTGTGAATCGCTTATGTCTGTAGGCATAAAAACCCACACACAAACGGTACGTGTTTCAGGCAGCATAAAATGCGCTTGGGAAATCTTTTCTCCGGTCTATTCTATTATGGGCTGTGGAAGGGCGAGAAACTTTAAACGGAAAATTATGAAGGGTGTGCGCGAGAAGGGAAAAACAAGCAGACAGCGACCAATTGTCGGAAATTGGAAAATATGATATTTGTTTCCAACCGCTCATTTTCCTCCCAAAAAAAACCACAGCGGACCGCAAGGTTTTGAGCGTTTAGGGATTTTGCGTAACGCAAGATGCCTGTGATGATCGGGAGTTCGGGAAGCTATGTTACGCCCTTTCCCTGAAAGCGCTGGGTAAGCCAATACAAAGCCCCTTGTGTGCCAACTGAGGGCGTTACTCTATCTGCAATAAAATACTACCAAGAATGGAACGATGGCACGCGGAATCTTTATTTCTCCGGTCCCATATGGTGCCATACCGTGTACCGGAACGACGCGTATGTGCTATTTTTGGGTTGAAGAATTGGCCAAGAAAATGTGATACGGGCAGAAAGTGTACGGAATCAACGGATTTATTAAATTGCTTGTTATTGTTAGCCCGGGACTGGGCTCCCTGTCAACCTGATTTAGATGATTTGCATTACATTTTCACACACTAACCTTTTTTTTACTCAAGCTTCGGTAAAAATTCTCCTGAACAGCTTCATACTCCGGTTAAAAATCCACAGCCTTATGCACGCACCACTCGGCACTAGAATTGGCCCCCGTTCTGCCACTTTTTGTCTAACAGCTGCAACTAATTTCCACACAGCCCACAGCCACAAGAATGGGAACAACACCACGAATGAACTTCACAAACTTCACTATTTTTATTCGCACTTTCTTCACTTTGTGTACACAAGAAACTAATGCAAATGAAAATAGAAACGATTACACATTCACGCACTATCAATCAAACACAGCGAATTTCCGGCGGCAACAATCGGGAACTGGAGGAAATGCACAGAAGAATGCTGGATGAAAACAGAAAAGCAGCAAACCGAGTGGAGCAAAGTAGGCATTTGTTTATCACTCTACCATCGCCCCTGCATACTACAGAAGAAAGCCAAACACACACCACCACACACTCAAGCATGCGCAGGCACGCACACAAACACAGCGCGAATAGATGAGAGAATGTGTTAAGGGCGTTGTTTTGGTTTGCTTTCGAATGGTACACTTTTGCTATGTTTTATGCACTTTACTTAACTTATCGTAAACATTGATACATGATCTGTGTTTTTATTCGTTCTTCTTTTTTACAGCACACTTGACGGTTTATATGGGCATAAACTCAATCCGCTAGTTGACACGGATGCAATGGTGCCACGCAAACAGAGCGAAGAAGCGAGAGAGCGAGATTGGCAGGGCGAGTAAGTAAGAGCGAGAGAGCACATGCACGCAAATACACCACACAAAAGTTGATTTCTACGATTTGACCTCGCAGGATGACGAATTTCGGAGGCATTCACTTCCGAATGTTGGTCACAATGTTGGCACAAACCACAAGAGCACAACACAACAATACCATCCTATATTCTACTTATTCCATTCCGTGTTGTTCGCTTCGCACACACTGACAACACTGTACTGTACTATCGTGCTTGTACGCTTCTGTTTGCACCGAACTGTTTGATTTGTGTTGATTTTTTACATTTCTTCTAGCTGGTTTCACGGTTTTGATTAAACTTATTGGTCTTATAGCAAATATTCCAGTAAATCCAGATACCGTATCCTCAACACAGTAATCGAAGAAGTTGCTGCAATCGCGCACACATACTTGTTTGAACACGCTCGTCGCATGCTTCTGACGCATTGCCCAGCGATGCCTAGTGGTGTGTGAAGACGATTGCTGGCAGCACAAGCAGCAGCATCATAACGCGACCGGAATAAATTGCACACGTACAATTCGTGCACACAAGCGCATAATTCCCATCTCCCAGCAAACGGCCATCGTTTGCTAGATGGTTCACAATTCACATTCGCCAGCACAATAATGTATACACACAAAAAGGCCCCGTACGGGAGTAGTAGTGAATGCTGCTCCTGCTGCTGCTGCTGCTGCTGCTGCTGAACGGGATTTAAATGCACCCACTGCGAGTACAACTTTAGCCAGCGAAACCCGCCTAACTTACATTTAAATTGTTGCTACACTTGCACTGCGCTTCGTTTTATTGCATTGCATTGGTTAGGTCCGATGCAAACATTTTTGCGTAATGTACAAATTTTTAACACAAAACACTCGGAACGCGGACGCGACAGACGCACATCCGTACGCTTTGACTTTTAGAGTGAGAAAAAAAATGGCTGACACAACAAACACTGACACCAAATCCGGGCTTTCGAGCAGAGCGAGAAGGAAATGGTGTGGCAAGAAAGAGATGAGCTGCGGCTTCGGTTTACCGCAAATCGCCGAACACTGCCGAAGCCGTGCACGCCCATAGTGCGTGCGTGAGTTTTGTCCACCGATGCCCAACTCGCACAATGTGGCAGCAATAAATAACATTTTAATTTCATTTGCTGCTGCAGTAACTTTTTGTACGGTGAATTACAAATTAATGCAAAAACCAAATATGACGATGAATGAGTTTTTATTTCGTAAAATGAGAGTGCTTCAATAAAAAGAAACTGCTCGAAATTATAATATTTGTCCAGTACACACGCGCGTCTATATTCCGCTGTGCACACAGGCATGAATCTGTCCTTCTTGTTTCTATCTTCCATCTCTTTCGCTTTAATATACCACGTGAAAAAGAGAGAGAGCAAATATACAACGAGCGAGAACACCAGAAGGTAGAGGAACGCATGCAAGCAAAAATCGCTACGAGATTTTTTTTCAAACAAATTGTTGTAAAGCCATTTAAATATATTTAAAAAATGGGCGTTTGAAAATAACACTAGCTTGTTGTTTACTGTCCGGACAAATCTAAATGAATTTTGTAACTCTTCGAAGTTTCTGTTTGCTCTTTTTACAATCCAATACTCATTACCGCTTTTTTGTGTAGAATCATAAAGAAAGCGGCCACTTATTCGAAAGCAAATCATATTAAAAAATCATTTCTAAACATTTCTAATGTATTTAAATATCCATTATCGTGGTCAGTTGTCACCATAAATCAGAGTCCAATTAACAGATTGCGCTTGATACACTGCCCTCGCTGGGAGCTGATCTTGCCCAGCTATTATCTGTTTGTGCACTAATTTGAACAAATTGAACTAGCTTCTCCTTCAACTTTTAACCGTTTAGCCTGTGGCATACAGTAGCAAATGCCCACAGGAAAACAGCTGCTATGAATTCCGACATTTTCTTTCAAAATCGAATCAATTTGATCATTCGTATGGGCCGATGTTATTGTAACCAGACTCTCCTATCGTAACCATAAGGGTACCAACATTTTCGATTGGTAATGATTGAATTAGTCACTTCAATTCGTCCATTCCTATCCTCCATTGATCAGTCAACGAAAGCAATGGGAAAACCCCTAGCCTAGTCGGCGGTTCCTTCCGAGCATCATTGTTGAACACCCGTATGTTAGTTGCATGCTTCCATGAGTAGAATTCCGCCGAAAACTGATCCCCCTTCTAAGCGTTTGTGTCTGCCTCGCCCGCTAATGGATGTAATTTCTTATTGGCACCCTATTTTTCCCCCGAGCGCAAATCCAACGACGACGCGTCATGCTGGGCGCGTGGCGGGTTTTGTCTCACCTCTCTGGAAATTGTGTCCGACATTTGAATCTAGACAAATGGCGTTGTGTAATGTGGGAAGGATGTATAGAAGGGTCGCATAAAAACTGCTTCGACCCATACATCATTTGACGCCACATAATGGTGTAACAGGAACAAAACAAAATAGCGGAAAGGAGCACAGACTTTCTAGTCCAAACGTCCGACGATGAGAGTTCTTGGCAATGGGCGCCGCGTGATGATGATTATGATGCGATTCGGTGGTCTGATTCAAGGCTAACACGCAATACTGTAACATTGCGACGAGGACTACCGAAGTATGGTCGTTGAACGTTTGCCCTTGATCCTTATACGATTGCTTTCTTTCTACAGAACAGGACCCAAGGCGAGACAGGTTCTTCGAAGCTACTGGTCCATTGCTCGTGTTTCTTTCGAAGCCAAAATATAGGCCAAACTTAGAACAGCAATTAAAGTATCATTCCCAGCAACAAAAAGGACATATGGCGCATTCTTGTCCGCTTATCAGGAAATGCAGATTGGGCAGGAAACGGAATAGGCAATTAATGGGCGTCTTTTTGCATCGACCCAACCGGAAAAGAACTTCGGTCTCATATTGTTCGCTGGCTTGAGCTTTGTAATAAAATTATCGAAATATTCACTTCATTCCTCACAAACAATGACATCAAATTTGGGATACCGGATCGGATACCAGGCCGGGAAGAATGGAAGGTAATAAAAAAACCGAAACCACACGATAACGCGCGATAATGATTGTCCCTTGGCCCTGAACGCTTCCTTCCGAATGCTTGTCTCGTCTTTTTGTTTTTATCTCTTCCTTTAGAACCCTCATTTCGTCTAGTTAAACCAACCGTGGGCCTTCCTTTCTTGTCCTTTTTTTTACTTCCGTTATGTTTACAATTCATCCTGTTAATGGATTTCCCCTACAGTCGACCGGTTGGGACATTGAGTCAGGCTTGTTCTTCATGACTTTCTATAGTCAGGAAGGAATGACTCTGGACAAGCCACGTGCTGTGAGCTATTTACGCGTGTATAAGAAAATTAAATTGTGTGTTTATCTGACATTTTGCATAATATAGCTACCAAGAAATGCGACTGTGGCTGACTGTTCCGGACGGCTTAGAAAAATAACTTTAAAAACCAGACTACAGATGTTCTGAGATATTTTTTTAGATAGATCTAATAATTTGAATAGAAAAGATCCCAGCTACTCGCATGATCGAGGTACTTGAAGAAATCGAAGAATAGAATACCCAAAACGGTTATTCCAATCCCTACTATAAATCTATTCTACCCAGATTGGTTAACACTGAAGGTCATCAATATCGATGAAGAAACTCTTTGACTCCGTCGTCTTTTAGTGACAATATATATTGAATTCCACATATTCTTACACGGTACAGGTACTAAACCTTTGAAACCTGTTCCCATCGCTTACTTCGCTTTTCCCTTACCTTTCCGCTTGGTCAGTGCACGCTTTTTGCGCTGGATGTTTTTCAACCTCGCCGCCTTCTCCCGTTCCTGCTTTGTCTCCTTCTCGAGCCGCTTCTTCACGATCTGTTCGGGCGTTTTCAGATCCAGATCACGCAACTTCCGCAGATCGGCCTTCGCATTGTGTCGTCCCCAGTGGGTGTTGGGGTACTGCCGCTGTACGATCGGTACTGCCGCCGAGCTCGCGTCTCCACCCTCGTCATCCGACGCTTGCGCCTGTTCCGCCAAAAGCTTTTCGTCCACCTTTGTACGCTCCTTCCATTTGTCGTATCGACCAGTCTTGTAGGATGCCGCAATCCAAACGCCGTGCTCGGTACGAATCTTGCCCGCCCTTGGATTTTCCACGTTTACCATCTTCTTCTTCTTACGATCCCACATCTGCAGCTGCCGGTGCATCCGTTGCCCTTCGGCCGTATCTCCGAGAACGCTCAGTTCGGCCGAATTTGCTTGGCGAGTAAAATTATCGATCGCATATCCTTCCTCCTCGACGGCATCCTTTGCTTGGTAGGCGATGAAGTGCTCCTCATCGCGAGCCGTCACTGCCTTGCGTCGCTTTGGCCCGTGATCTTCCTCGGCGATCGTTTTGCTGTTCTGCTTCTCTTGCTCTTCTGCATCGAGTTCGGCCATTTTACGTTTATGCTTTTCGATCTTTGCCTCATCTGCTTCACGCTTCTGCGTCATTGCCACCAATTCCCGGGCATGTGCTTTCGGGTTCAGCTCGAAAATGGTCGCTTGCGGGCGGTAGCTTTTCATGCGCGCAAGGAAATCGTTCCGGAACGCATCCGCATCAACGCTGGACGATGAAGTGACAGCCAGCTTCGTCTCCTGCTTTGCAGGATCCTCTTTTGCTTTCGGTTTCTTGATGGAAATCAACTTTCCTTTTCTGAACTTTTTGCCTTTTCCTGCACCGTCCAGTTCGGTGTTTTCTTGCAGAAAGTCTTCAAGCACACCCAGTTCATCGATTTTAAAGTTTTTAGCACGCTTGTTCGATGCCGTAGACGCTGCCGGTCTGGTTACGAAATATTGCTTGTACGCATTATTGCTCACCCGGTAGGCCGTCGCGAGGTCCACGTGCGTTACGTACTCCTGCACGAGCAAGTGTTCCGTTTCCTGCGTGTCCGGTGGAACGATTCCGATCGTTTTTCGATCATCCAGATTGAGCGGCCGATTCAGAAACATGTGCAGATCGATCAGATGAGCGATATCGTCGTTCGAGAAGATCGAATAGGCCGTTCCACTGCGTCCGGCACGAGCACACCGTCCGACACGATGGATAAACAGCTTCGGTTTGCCCGGAAAGTGCAGATTTATGACATAGTCCAGGGTGGGTATATCGAGACCACGGGCGGCAACATCGGTTACGACGAGCACGTTCACTTTGCGGTGGGTAAACTTGGCCGTGTTGATTTTGCGCGCTGAAGCATCCAGTCCCGAGTAAACGTGACTGTTCGGCACTCCAGCTTTGGTCAGCATCTTAAAAAAATCAAGCGTAAATATCAATAAGATTGGCCTTAGAAAAGATTGCATCCGATACTAACCAATGAAATCAATTCTACGTGGTGCTGCGTACCAGCAAAAATGACCGTCTGCGCTGTGCTTGGGATCACATCGCGCAACAACACCAACAGTGTGGCGTAACGTTCTGCCGGACGACAGTAGATGTACTTCAAATCAAGCGTGTCCGGTATTTTCGATTCCACGTCCAATCGTATCAGCACCGGCTGACATAGGCCTGCCGTTGCAAATTCCACCATTTGTTTGGGCAATGTCGCACTGAACAGAACCATTTGGCGGGACTCCGGCAGTCGCTTGATCGTTTCGGTCAGCTGTTCACCAAAACCCATCTCAAACAATCGATCCGCTTCGTCGAACACACAGTACTGTACCGAGCTAAGCTTCAGATCCATCTCCACACAGAGATGCAGAAATCGACCCGGTGTAGCTACGATCACATCCGGCAGCGTGTGCACCGCCGCAAATTGGGAATCCATCGAATCTCCACCCAGCACCAGAATCGATTTCAAATCCATAAAGCGACCCAAATGTTTTATGAACTTGAACGTCTGTATGGCAAGTTCACGGGTTGGCGATAGGATCAGTGCCCGTGCGCCACCACCAGCTTTCGCTTCGCGTTGCTTCAGCTTCTCAAACATCGGGATCAAAAAGCAACCCGTCTTACCGGAACCGGTCTTTGCCATTGCCACCACATCCCGTCCATCCATGATGAGGGGTATCGATTTCCGTTGAATCGGCGTTGGGATTTTGTAACCCATCTTCAGGATTCCCTTCAGCACCGGTGCACTCAGTCCCATCGCCTGAAATCCGCCGGACTTTTTCTTACCCTTTCCCTTGCCTTTGTCCGGATCATCGTCGTAATCTACTTCGGCCTTGTGGAGCGTAAAGCCTGGCACCTCGTCCAGTGCCATTGCACTCATCGTGTACTTGTTTTAATTGTTTTCCAGCTTTACTTGCTATACTATTGGGCAAACGCGCTAGACCGGCCACGGAATTCGAACGAAACACGAGGTATTATTTACATTTCTGAATGCTTTGATAGCTGTCAGTTTTGTACTAAAAAGGTGGATGGCGTTCGCTTGACAATTGAGGCGATTTTGTTTGCTTGGGAAGGTTGACAACATCTTCAAGATTGTAAACAATTGGCACCGAAATAACTCGTACCGGTCTTTAGTTTTGCAGTTAGCAGTATTAATAAATATTTTTAACCCTTTTTTACGATACTAGTGGAAAAGATCGGCATGGATAATATTAGCGAAGCAGACAAAACAATCGGTGATATTGAAAAAGAAGCAAAACCAACAGCTTCGCAAGAAAGCAACTCACAAAGCAAGGATTCGGAACAACTTGAAACCAACAAAGAATGCTCTCCGGTGGGACAAAGCTCAAAGGAAAGCGTACCGTCTTCTAGTAAGGAACCCGACGAGGAAGATGAAGCAAAGCTGCAAGAAAAACTCCAAACACTCAAGGGCGATCGAATCGGCGACACGATGTACTCGGAACGCTTCGTCCTTTCGACTATCCTTAAGCTTTCCAAGCAAGGTAACCGTTTGCTGGAGGAGGACGAAGAGTTCGAGCATGACCTATGCAATTTATGGGACATGACGATCGAACCGGACGTAGTGCGATTCCTTCTCGAGCAGGATGTCATCGAGCTGTTTCTTGCTTTAGCCACCGCTTCTGAGGATTTTCGTTTAATCGAGATCCTGTTTGGCATCATCGGTAATATGTGCTGTGTGGAGGAGATGCACGATTTGTTCTATCGACAGAGTAATTTGCTGGTGGCATTCTGTGACTTTCTCTCCATCACCGATGCTCCAGTGTTGGTTCAACTGATGCGAACGCTTACGACGCTTTTCGATCGATCGGACGATGAACGATTCCATTGGTTTAGTGTGATGAAGAAGGTGGACATGCTGACGGAAAAGCTTGCACTTATCCTCGCTACCAGCACCAACAGAGCACTGCTCGAGCACACGGCCGAGACAGTGAACGCTATGATCAATCGTTTTACCGAGGCGGAAGTGGATTACGCACAGCTCAACGAATTCTATCGTCTGTTTGGTAAGAGCTGTCTACTGGAAGGACTTTTCGAAGCGTTTAAGCAGCTGTACCCATTCCCGGCACGGCGCGAAGCGGCTGGCGATGGGTTCGACGATGAAACTCTAACACAAAAGGACATTAAAACTATGCGTCGTTTTCTGGAGATTCACGAACACTTTATCGTGAACTCGAACGAGCTGTACGAAGCGTACGTCGGCGAAGTGGATCAGTGTGTTCACCGTGTGCTTACATCGTTCGTGAGCGAGTGCGTACTGTTTCCGGTAACGAAAAACCACATCTGCATCTTTGTATCGATCAGCAACATTTACAGCGGCATTATGTATCACTTCCGGGCCGAATCTTTCGTTTGTATGGTAAAGATTTATGATCAGCTAGCAGATGCACTCAAAAACCCAGCACGAGACCAAGCGCCTGCTTCCAGAATGTTGACCGAGAATGGGTCGGCCACCATGGAGGAAGAAGACGCGGAAGCAGAAGATGATGGTGGAGAGTTTGATGTGGAGACGGCGTGTGCCGAGGTGCGCGAAGCAATATTCTTTCTCGTCGGTCCAATCGACGAGCAAATAATCCGTGCAGCCGTACAGATGGGACAGCTCAAGGAGTCCACCTTTGAGCAAATGTGTCGCGAGTTGCGAGAGACGATGGACGGTGAACCGTTGCTGTATCAGACTTGTGCTAAACTGATGAATGCGGTAAAAGAGCCCAACGAAGAAAATATGGACGTTCCCATGTTGGCAACGCATAATGCGGCAGAGTAATTTTAAGAGACAACTATGACAAATGCAAATAAATCTACCTTCTTTCTTACCAAATCGAATCGTTCCTTTCATTCATCGGTTGTTGGATATCGGTTTATTCGCCGGGTAATCCTGCTCAGCAAACATCCGAATCTGTGAAACATTTCAGTAGCAAATCCCAGGATGAGGCAGGTATCGTCTCACCACCATCACCTTTGTTGCTCTTGCGCAACTCCAACAGCACACGGTAAGACTCGAGCAGCGCTGCACTCTTCTCCGGCAGAATACGACTTATAACACGTACCCAGTTACCTCGTACTGCATCGTACAGTGGCAAGAGTACACTTGCCATCGGCACTACGTCATCCTTCGCCGCTAAGCGTAACAAATGCGCCAGCGAAAGGCATAGCTGCTCCTGCAATGCATCTCTTCGTTTGTATTCGTTATAGTCCACTAAATTGTCCGACTGTTCGAGCGCTTGCAGAAGAGCAAACCATGTCGATTGGAAAAAGGTGCCATAATGCTCCCGCTTCCCAATCACCGATAAAGCTTGGGCAGCATTGATGCGCACCTTAAAGTTGGGTGAATTGACGACCGTTTCACACAGTGCTGGGAAAATTCGACTTTCCCAGGCACCACAAGCAGTGCCGGCCAGGTAGAAAGTTTCATTTTTCATCATATTCCCAAGCGCGTAACATGCGTTCCATTTCACCTTTACGTTCACGGTGCTCGAAACGGTGACGTTCTGTATTAATCGTTCAATGGCGTCCTGATACAGCGATGCCCAGGCGGGATTTTCAAGCTGTGCTGAGCGCAGAAGATGCAGGACATTCCCTATCGTGCGCACGGCATTGCTGCGCACCTTGTCGTTGTCCTTGGCCGAATCGAGCGCAACCTCCAGGATGCGTCGCAACAGTTCATCATTGATCTTTAAATATCCCTGCTGATCGTAGAACGATTCCTGGGCGTGGGCTTGATGATTCAGCTGCAGATGGTGCTGCTGGTTCAGTATGAGCGCATCGGTCGCATTGCCCAGTGACCAGCTAGTTTTGATTCTTGCCGTAAGATTAGGATCGCGCATTATCCTCAATATCGATTCAATTGTGTTTTCCACGTAGCACACATCGTCCCGTAACGATGGAAACAGAATGTAGACGGAAAGGGCACGCGCAGCTGCGGACGCGACAGCACTATCGTCGTCGAACGTACAGCCGGTTAGCAAGGAAATTAGTGCCAGCTGTCGACCTCTCTAGAAGCGTGAAGATTACAAATTAATTCTTATATAAGAGGGACTCAAAATGAGGTACCTGTTTTGAAAGGTGAAACCTACCGGGAACTTCTCGTACACGTGCACACCAACATTCCCGAGAGCATCGCAACACACGGAGCGTAACGTAGCAATCAATTGCACGTCTTGTATCTGCTCCGTTACGGTCGGGATGATGCTGGTCCAGAACTGAAGGGCTGCATTAAGCTGCTCTGGATCGATTTTATCTGTTGGAAGGAAAATAATCATCAACTTTTGTGGCTTTTAACCCCACGTTTTTGCTCTCACCTTGTAAAAGCAGTTCCGTGTGTATGGCATGACCAAGCAGATCCAACAGACGACCGGCATACAGCTTTATCTCCGGCAGTGGATCACTGAAAGCATTAACCAAAGCCTGCGCTATCATGGGCAGATGATCGGCAAGTAGTGAATAGTGACTTGCCATTGCACACAACACTTGCAAACATTCCATCCGGACAGGCATAACGGAGCTAGCGACACCGTTTACTCCTAAATTTTCCAACGTAACTTGCAGTAACCAAGACATGCTGTTCACTTCGGCTGCATTATCGCTCCTTTCAGACGGTTCATGTTTCGGATCCTCTTCACACTCACCATCTACTTCCGGCTCCGATTCCATCGCCTCTTCTTCCTCATTTTCCTCCTGGTTTAGCTCAAGATCAAATCTAAAGGAAAAAAAAAGGAAGTTAGTTCGAAAAAAACACCCTTTTACCCACTATTTAACATTCTTACGCCTTCGAAACTGGTTTGCTGCGTGCCACATTCCCGGTTGGTGTTTGGGCCAACCTTTTTATCCCCACCAGACCAGCTATTTCTTCGGTCAGGTCCGGTACGGAGATCAGAAAACCCATCACCATCAAAGCGGCCACCTTTATAGTGGCGTCCCGGTGTCTTACCAAAGGACGTACAATCCGGACGAACCGAGTGGCAATTCCTGACCGTAGCCGATGGAATGGAGTCGCCTGTATGAACACGGTAAGCCCTTTAAGGAGCTGCGTAAGGACGCTAAGATCACTCTCGACGGTTAATGCTTGCGTTAGCATGTCGTACATTTCGATAACCATATTGCCGAGCGTGACCGAGAACGGGGTGAACGATACGAGCGGTTTCTTGCTACTTTCCGCCTGTATAAGAAACGGTTTAGATTTGTAGAGAAGGAACGATGTGGCTTGTATGGCCGCTATGCGACACTTCGGAGAAGGATCCCGGAGCACACAGTTTAGCAACGACACCGTGGACGATGTTCGTGTTTCGTCGGGAAAGAGAGCGTGCCAGTAGCCGAACATGATACGTTTTTCGACATGCTGTGCTAGCGTTCCAATCAGTACCAAGGCGGTTTGTCTTAATTTTGCGGATCGATGTCGTTCTACTTGTGCCCGGGAAGAGGTAGCTTCGTTTTCGGAATAATCCGAATCACTCGTTTGACAGCAACCGGCCTTGGGAGGCTGACAGTTTGATGACCCTGTGGGAAGAAATGTTATATGAAATTCAGCTTGTTTTTCATCCATCCGAAACACAGCGACTCTCACATTCTAACACGATGCTTGCTTCTGAGTATGGTTGACGGTTCATATCTCCATCGGTCAACGGGTTTTTCTCTCTGCTTCCTCCAGCCCCAGCGCCGCTATTTCTTGCCGGTCCTCCTCTTTTGTTCTTCGGGTGGGTTCGTGTTTTGCGTGTCTTTGCCGTTTTTCCTCCCTTGCTGATAGGTATGTGCTGCGGTTCGGGTATACCTTGTTGCGAGACAGGCACACGCTGTGGTGCCAACTTCGATACCTCGGGAATGCCGTACATTATGAACGATTTGGCCGCACCGATTAGTCGCCCTAGCTGGTTGTTTGTCCATTCGTTCCGTTCCTCGATTGAGACAATAATTCGTAGACAATTCACAGAAGACGTTGCGAGGCTATAGTAGGCAAGCTCGGTAAACGACTCGGGGCGTGCTTTGAATATTAAATCCAGCACCGCATTGCCAACTACGATTAGGTACGGTTCGAGCACTTCAACTCCTAGAGGTTCGCAGCAGATCAGTATCGATTCTAGGCACAGTACGGCGGCCAAGTAGAGCTCACTGGGGCTACATTGATCGAGCAGTGTCGAGGAGACAGTTCTTGGCTCAATCCGCCGGTAATCCGGATCCGCAAGCACGTTGACTAGAATTCCATTGTTCGATATGAAAATTTCAAGTAGCTGAAAGTGAGCAAACACTTTATTATGAAATTGCATCATTATCTACAGAGAAACTGCTTACCTGCGTAATATCACTACACCGACGGAAAAGTAGCTGCAGCGTGCCTAGCACATCACACGCCACCTGATAGAACCGTCGCTCAAGACACTTTCGGAGCCACACAATCAAGCTTAGAGTGACCGTTTCCGGCAGCACAATCTTCTGCCGACCCACGAGTGATTTTATGAGAAAACATGCTTTCACGACGAGCGTATCTTCATGCACCGGAATGTTGAGGAACGATTCGATCAGTCGAACCGGCGACCGTACATCGCTGATCCTTGCTGCACGGTAATTCAACCCATTCAGTTCATTTAGCAGTGTGTTGATTTCGTTCCGATAGTCTGCAATCTGAGTGCCACAGTTCAGGAACAGGAACTTGGTCGAAAGCTGCAGAAATTGCTGTTCCAGCTCCATATGGTGAAAGTTGTGTTGTTGTGGCAAACTCCGTCGAAAAATGGATTTGTTTTGATGTGCGATGATGATTCATTAACCCTTGAAGTTGGACGATCAAAAACAGCTGGGATAGTTTGTTTAGTACATACTTACAACAATGTTTAGTACAAATGATTTTTCTTCAATTTTCACGAATTCAGCCCAATGTATGAACTTTGTAGGACGCTTAATATACTCTAGCATTGTTTTTAAAACACAATTAATGTAAATTTCATTTTTTTCATTAATTTTATTCTACAAAAACTGCAACCATTGTCCTACTTATATTATTTTTTCTTGGATGCACCACCCATTTCGTCCAGCTGCTGTTTTAGCTCTTTCAGGTCCCGATCGGGTACGTAGCGAGCTTCCTCTTGGTCCCAGCTATGCTCTGACACCTTCAATGAAACACCCTCGGGAAGAGCTGCTTGCAGTGTACGCAATAGCAGTGGATATAGTGGTGCCTGTACCTTTTCCACCTGTACCGTACGTTCGTACACAGTTAGCTTGTACTCGCTATCGATAACACTAGAACTTGGTTTAAATTTTTGCACGTTCAGCTTTTGGGGTGGTTGTGCGTAACCATCAACTATCTCCAGATCCATCGAATCAGCTACATTGTGGATGAACTTTTGGTAGCTTTCTAGCAACGGGTAATCGTATCCTTTGATGGTAAGGTTCAGCGTTTCGTACAGCGGATATTTCGGTTTCAGCAACTGCAAAAAATGTTCCAAAGAAAAAACAAATGTTATTTGGGACGTTGTACTAAACCGCTCCCTTTTTTAGAACATTTTGACCCTTTTTGACGTTTCCCCCAGTGTCAAATGCATTACCGAAGGAGGCGTCCTTTTATTCAAAATAACAATAAAATAACTGTCGAAACGATTCCGGAAAAAGCGCTGTGCATCGGACGGGCGTTTGGTGCTTTCGCAAATATTAAAAACCACCGCAATGACACGGCGTAAAAGCATACCCCGGTCACTGTCGAGCACAGTTGCAAGTAAAACCGACGACAGGGTTACGCGTAGCCGATCCCGAACGCAAAACGTACAACCGGACCCAGAATCATCGACCGCTTCGTCAAGAAGCCGTCGCAGCCGAAGCTCAACCTATTCCTCGCAGTCCTCGGAAGAAAATGATCGTGGAGAAAACACGCGTAGATCGCTTTCGGTGGATCCACCGTCCCGCGGCGCTATGCCATCAACATCAACTAGACGCCAGCACATCGCACCATTTCTAAGGGAAATGATAGAGCTGCAAAAGACTTGGCATCTGCTCATACCAAGGGCATCCTTCGGAAGGCTAGTAAGGGAATTGTTTAACAATCAGTATCGAATAACGCTAGACGCTCTCAGCGCATTGCAAGAATCCTGCGAACTATACATGGTGGGCCTGCTTTCCGATGCCTATCGGTGCTGTATGCATCGGAAAAGGGTAACTTTAGCCCTGAGTGACTTGAGACTGGCCAATTCGTTTCGACAAAAATACCTGTAACAATTACCTCGAGGTAATCCGGTTCGTACATGCGATTCAACGATGCTGCAGATTGATTAAGGGACCGCCCGATGCTGGATGCTCCCAAAGCCCTGGTGTAGAAGACCCGCATGCTCTAAACAACAATGAAGTGAATTGGGTTGTAAAAAAAACAACTTTTACATTATTATATCACTCTCACCAGTAGTGTAGCCATGGAAAATGGGTGAAATTATAGTTTTTTGATAATTCACTAGTAATAAAGCGTGTTGAAGAGCAGATTTTACTCTTGAACAGGAACGATCCACTGTTTTCCGAATGTTTTTTTGTTGTTACTTTGCGAACCGAACTGTCAAACGACTGATGCTCCATGTGTGAGGTTATGTAATTGAGGCGAACCAAAACAAATACAAACCAAGAAAAAAAGAACATGCAAAACAACAGTCTCGAATAGTGCCGTGTATAGTGTAAATAATAAATTATAATGCGATCCACCATGAATCGGTGCGGTTCATGCTTTTTGAAGTTCGTGCCCACCCGTTCCTATGCCTCTGCTAGCAGACGCAGCGTTCTCCGGCAGGATGTGTCCCGCTTGCCGGTGCATCAGTTCCCGATTGCCAAAGCTTCTGACACGCGTGTATATGTGTGGGGTTTGGCTGCAACCGGAGCACTCGGATTGCAAACATCCGTGAAGAAGCAGGCACAAGTATTTACCGATTTCGTCCAGCATCCCAGTAGGTTAAACTTCGCCGAAGGACACGCCGTATCGGATGTAACGTCTGGTTATGGATTTACGGTGTATGTGGTCAATAGCAGCAAGAATGAAACGCAACTATGGGGCACAGGCATCAATACCGACGGACAGTTAGGCTTTCAAAAAGCACCGGGACCACACAAAAAGCCGCTCGAGCTGCTCATCTATCCGGCACCGATTGATTTAAGTACAGCGAAGATAAAACCAGACCAGCGTATCGTGTGTGTGGCCGCAGGACGAGCACACGTTCTCGCGCTTACGGCGGATGGTGCGGTTCTTGCGATAGGGAATAATGCTTACGGACAGTGCGGTCGAAAAATTGTCCCGGAAGAGGATTATTTTCGCAATCCGGTAGTAAACAGCATTCAACTGGAGGAACCGGTTCGGGTAATCGAATGTGGGCAAGATCACAGTTTAATGATCACAGAATCGGGACGTGTCTTTTCGTGCGGTTGGAGCGATGATGGACAGGCTGGACAGGGCAGATACGGTCTAATCGATACACCCGGCCCGGCAGGAGGAGATCTGCAAGGTGAAGAAATAGTTAAAGTTTCCAGCAGCTGTGATACTGTATTGGCGGTAAATGGTAAGCTTACCTGTTTCAAAGGGCAAAACACGATATTAACAGTGCATTGCTTATTGTGTTACAGCAAAAGGAGAGCTATTTGGATGGGGCAATTCTGAATACGGACAGCTAGGGGACGTAGCTCAGGATAATCCACAAATCAACACGCCACGGCATCTGTCCTTCACCAAAGAGTGTGGCAAAATAGTGGACATTGCAGCGGGAGGCTCGTATTGTCTAGTCTTAAATGGTAATTCGTAGCAGTTAATTTCCTTTTTATATTCGAACAATAATTTGAACATTTCACTTCTTGTTTTTAGAACACGGAGATGTGTTTTCCTGGGGTTACGGTATCCTTGGCTTCGGTCCAGAAGTGCAGCATCGTCCCGCTCCTACTCGCATTCCGCCCGCTCTGTTCGGCAGGAATGAATTCAACCCAAACACGAAGGTGATATCGATTGCGAGTGGAATTACCCATTGTGCGGCAATTAATGACCAGCACGATCTGTATATGTGGGGTCACAATCGGTACGCCTGTCTGGGATTGGGCCACAAAAACGATCAGTTCTTTCCGCTGAAGGTAGCGCTGAATGCACGCGTACAGAAAGTGACCTGCGGTGTGGATCATACCGCGTCGCTGTGTAAGGCGTTCGTGTGAATGCCTTCCGTATCTTCCGAAAATACATACAAACCGTGCATAAGCCTGACCAGTTCTAGGCTAGATTACATTTTATTAGTAGCAAAAATTGTATCGTTTTTATTGGGTATTTTTCACATGAAAATTCCTGCTTTAAAAACGCGACTGTCCAAACTTCTTGCCGTGCGTCAAACGCATAATTAGATCCAGTGCCCATTTCGGACGATCCTTCGGAACCATGTGACCCGCGTTCCGTACCAATACCTCCACTAGATTGCCGGCCTCCTTCGCATACCCGGCAATCTCGCCATCCACACGCCAGATGTACCGCGGTGCCTTCTTGTAATCATCCATTCCGGGAAAGTTGAGCTTCGTCACGTAGTTCATGGTGAGCGGGTACGCAACGATAATGTCCAGCTGACCATTGTAAATGACCACCCGGTAGGTGTGTAGCAGCTCGTTCAGATATGGCATCACCGACTGCATCACGTCCAGCTTAAGATGATCCTCAACCTTGTTCTCACCTTCGAGATCGTGGAACGAGTTGTTGCCCACGTGTATCGCACGGCGTGTCTCCGGATTTTGCAGGAACTTGTTCATATACTCATCAGCCGGATCCGGAACCGTTTCCAGGTAGTTGAAATAGGTCGTGAAGCCGGAAGCATTCTTGAACAGCGATCCACCCGCGTATTGATCACCGTTGATCAGTTCATCGAACACGTTGAACGCACACTGGAAGTCTTTCTTGCTGATGCAGTCACGGCCTTTCGCTTCGTACTGGTGGAACTGGTCCCGAGTTCGGCCATCGATCAGCCCCAGCTGGTACAGATAGTCTCCATACACGAGCTGATGGAACGAATCGCACAATCCGTTTCCGATGGCGATACCCTTCAGATTAAGCTTTACCTTCGCATCGGCATTGTTCCGGTGGATCGTATGTGCTACGGACGGTACATACTTGCCCGCGTATGAGTGTAAATAATAAATTATAATGCGATCCACCATGAATCGGTGCGGTTCATGCTTTTTGAAGTTCGTGCCCACCCGTTCCTATGCCTCTGCTAGCAGACGCAGTGTTCTCCGGCAGGATGTGTCCCGCTTGCCGGTGCATCAGTTCCCGATTGCCAAAGCTTCTGACACGCGTGTATATGTGTGGGGTTTGGCTGCAACCGGAGCACTCGGATTGCAAACATCCGTGAAGAAGCAGGCACAAGTATTTACCGATTTCGTCCAGCATCCCAGTAGGCTAAGCTTCGCCGAAGGACACGCCGTATCGGATGTAACGTCTGGTTATGGATTTACGGTGTATGTGGTCAATAGTAGCAAGAATGAAACGCAACTATGGGGCACAGGCATCAATACCGATGGACAGTTAGGCTTTCAAAAAGCACCGGGACCACACAAAAAGCCGCTCGAGCTGCTCATCTATCCGGCACCGATTGATCTAAGTACAGCGAAGATAAAACCAGACCAGCGTATCGTGTGTGTGGCCGCAGGACGAGCACACGTCCTCGCGCTTACGGCGGACGGTGCGGTTCTTGCGATGGGGAATAATGCATACGGACAGTGCGGTCGAAAAATTGTCCCGGAAGAGGATTATTTTCGCAATCCGGTAGTAAACAGCATTCAACTGGAGGAACCGGTTCGGGTAATCGAATGTGGGCAAGATCACAGTTTAATGATCACAGAATCGGGACGTGTCTTTTCGTGCGGTTGGAGCGATGACGGACAGGCTGGACAGGGCAGATACGGTCTAATCGATACACCCGGCCCGGCAGGAGGAGATCTGCAAGGTGAAGAAATAGTTAAAGTTTCCAGCAGCTGTGATACTGTATTGGCGGTAAATGGTAAGCTTACCTGTTTCAAAGGGCAAAACACGATATTAACAGTGCATTGCTTATTGTGTTACAGCAAAAGGAGAGCTATTTGGATGGGGCAATTCTGAATACGGACAGCTAGGGGACGTAGCTCAGGATAATCCACAAATCAACACGCCACGGCATCTGTCCTTCACCAAAGAGTGTGGCAAAATAGTGGACATTGCAGCGGGAGGCTCGTATTGTCTAGTCTTAAATGGTAATTCGTAGCAGTTAATTTCCTTTTTATATTCGAACAATAATTTGAACATTTCACTTCTTGTTTTTAGAACACGGAGATGTGTTTTCCTGGGGTTACGGTATCCTTGGCTTCGGTCCAGAAGTGCAGCATCGTCCCGCTCCTACTCGCATTCCGCCCGCTCTGTTCGGCAGGAATGAATTCAACCCAAACACGAAGGTGATATCGATTGCGAGTGGAATTACCCATTGTGCGGCAATTAATGACCAGCACGATCTGTATATGTGGGGTCACAATCGGTACGCCTGTCTGGGATTGGGCCACAAAAACGATCAGTTCTTTCCGCTGAAGGTAGCGCTGAATGCACGCGTACAGAAAGTGACCTGCGGTGTGGATCATACCGCGTCGCTGTGTAAGGCGTTCGTGTGAATGCCTTCCGTATCTTCCGAAAATACATACAAACCGTGCATAAGCCTCACCAGTTCTAGGGTAGATTACATTTTATTAGTAGCAAAAATTGTATCGTTTTTATTGGGCATTTCACACATGAAAATTCCTGCTTTAAAAACGCGACTTTCCAAACTTCTTGCCGTGCGTCAAACGCATAATTAGATCCAGTGCCCATTTCGGACGATCCTTCGGAACCATGTGACCCGCGTTCCGTACCAATACCTCTACCAGATTGCCGGCCTCCTTCGCATACCCGGCAATCTCACCATCCACACGCCAGATGTACCGTGGTGCCTTCTTGTAGTCATCCATTCCGGGAAAGTTGAGCTTCGTCACGTAGTTCATGGTGAGCGGGTACGCAACGATAATGTCCAGCTGACCATTGTAAATGACCACCCGGTAGGTGTGCAGCAGCTCGTTCAGATATGGCATCACCGACTGCATCACGTCCAGCTTAAGATGATCCTCAACCTTGTTCTCACCTTCGAGATCGTGGAACGAGTTGTTGCCCACGTGTATCGCACGGCGTGTCTCCGGATTTTGCAGGAACTTGTTCATATACTCATCAGCCGGATCCGGAACCGTTTCCAGGTAGTTGAAATACGTCGTGAAGCCGGAAGCATTCTTGAACAGCGATCCACCCGCATATTGATCGCCGTTGATCAGTTCATCGAACACGTTGAACGCACACTGGAAGTCTTTCTTGCTGATGCAGTCACGGCCTTTCGCTTCGTACTGATGGAACTGGTCCCGAGTTCGGCCATCGATCAGCCCCAGCTGGTACAGATAGTCTCCATACACGAGCTGATGGAACGGATCGCACAATCCGTTTCCGATGGCGATACCCTTCAGATTAAGCTTTACCTTCGCTTCGGCATTGTTCCGGTGGATCGTATGTGCTACGGACGGTACATACTTGCCCGCGTATGATTCACCGGTCACAAAAAAGGGCAACTGTTGCAGGTC
>KZ061938.1:22397-79058 GCA_002091835.1 Anopheles maculatus | reverse complement strand
AAGAGTGTGAAGAACTGCTGCAGTGCGTTGTGTAGATTCGCACCGACATGTGTCTCGTTCGTCGAATAGCCCTCGTCCTTATCGGTAAAGCTGAACCCCGTTCCGACAGGGTTATCGATGTAGATGAGATGGTGGTTCAGGTGCCAGCTGTATTTGCGGGGCTTAAGCTTCATGTTGCGCTGTACCGAAAAGGGACCATTTTCCGTAAACAGCCCGTACAGTGACGATGCACCTGGACCACCCTGAAGCCACAGTACAACCGGTGCCTGTGGGTCCAATTTGGCTGCAAAGTACCAGAAGAACAGATTCGAGTTGGTCGCTTCATCCACCGTCAGATAGCCCGAGTAGCTTTCGATGTCGGCCGCAATGGCGGAATGGTTAACGCGGGCAGCGTTTCGGCCTGCTTCGATTGATTTGTTCGCAATGAATGGAGTCAAAAACAGCGGTTCGCCAACGTCTTCGTTGGGTGCGTGTGGCAGGCTCTTAAATCTTGGGTACGGATTGATGAACGATCGTTTCGCTTCGATCATTGTGGTAGCGTCCCAAACGCCCAGCAGCAACAGCTGCAAGGCACACGACACGGTGAACAACATGGCGCGGACCGTAACGAACACTGGGCAATATAATTGAATTAACTACGGAGCGCAGCAAGCTGCAGTTGCTACGTCTTCGCTGCTACGAACAACACTGATCAGTACTAACTAGACCCTCAGCGACGGTAGCGCGCTACGGAACCGAAGGAAGAAGTGAAATGATGATGATGATGATAATTGGCGGCTGTAGAAGCTTGGAATAACAATCGACGTATGCGTTGTGTCGATGATCGAGGAAAGAAAGAAAAGTGATGACACTGCGTTGGAAACAGGAAATTAGGTGTAAAAAATATAATTTCGGTTGAATCATCATTTCGTGAAATTCCTTCCATACAGCAAATTTGCTACCAAACGACACTCGTTCTGGAAGTTTAAAAATAAACAGTATCTTTGTCTATAAAAAACTGTCTTATCAATGCCCTTTTCTACAAGCACACGTGTGTGTGTGTATGTGTTACATTCTTCAAGAATATCAAACTGCAAAAGAAAGCGAAAATAGCCGGCTCTACGAGCACCCGCGGGATGCGATTGTAAACAAATCGCGGTGCAACATAAAGCCTTCCCGGTAATACTATTCACTACTACTCACGCACATCACGTGGAAACGATGCTCGTTTCATTGTATGCGAATAACAAACCACTCCACTCCCACCCATCTCTAACGACCAAACATAAGCATGAGTGTGTGTATGTGTGTTGTTCGAACACCTCACACATTAGCTGTGAATGGGAAACGGTGTGTGTGTGTGTGAGTGTGTGTTAAGGTTCGCGGGGGGGATGATATTAGGATCTAATAAAATCAACCCCAAACAAACGAGAAAAACATGCGCGCGCGCCCCACGTGAAGCTCGTGAGAGAGGGTGAGACTGCAGAAGAGGCGCAAACCTTTTGACAGCACCGACCCATCTACTTCGTAACCTGATGAAATGATTCACTCGGCCTATGTAATACGGCGATGTGTTAGATCCATCCATCCAGTTCAATATTTCCACATCCAGCAAGAGTGTTGCTGCTGCGACTGTTCTGCCGATTGACGCAAGCATGGAGCAGCGCGGTGGTAGCGTGTGACTGTGCCGTTTCTTTCACTGCGGGTTCGGACCGGTTTGTACTTCCTAAGAGAGACAATTGTGTACTTACGAGGCCCATAATTAGCAGCTGTAACGCTGAAAGCGTAAAGGACGGGAAGCAAGAATCAAAATGCCACCGAAGTAACGCAAACGAACGGAAGTTCCCAGCAGAACATTGCGACAATCTTCACGTGCATTAGTTGTGCCTTAAATCAAAGTAGCCAGCAGTGTGGGATCGCTTGGATTCTATATCCCTAGTTTGCTGCAGTGTAAATAGGAAAATCTAGTAATTGGTCATGACTACCTCAAACTGGGACAAGTTTGTGCTACTGCTGTGGAAGAATTGGATCATACAGAAGCGCCACTATGTGCAGACCGTGTTCGAGGTGACCATCCCGGTGTTGGCCTGCTCGTTGCTCATACTCGTGCGGGGTCTCGTAACGCCAACCGTCTACACCGAACCGACAACCTTCGGTAGCTTGAATGTGCAAAGTTTGGCCATGATACGGGAG
Organism: Anopheles maculatus; assembly: GCA_002091835.1. NCBI lineage: Eukaryota > Metazoa > Arthropoda > Insecta > Diptera > Culicidae > Anopheles > Anopheles maculatus. The sequence continues at coordinate 76,886 of KZ061938.1, read as the reverse complement.
ATGGTGACGAACCACCCGATCAGTTTGAAAATTGCCTACTCACCGCAGAATGACGTGTTCGAACGCATCGTTAGCCGGGCAGCCCGAATGCTCGGCACCGACGTTCTTCATCAGGGCTACAACGATAGTGAAAGTATGTACAAGGATCTCGTCACGCATAACTACCTAGCTGGGTTGGAGTTTGGCGATGAGTTGGAGGTAATGACCCTGCCTGTTACTGGTGCCCAAACCCTCTTCTATATCCATCGGGGGACTTCTTTCTCTTGCAGAACATTACGAGCCTTCCGGACAGGGTTAGCGTTGCCGTTCGGTTTCCGAGTGAGATGCGTACGACTACGCTCCCAGGGGCACAGTTTTGGGCAAACTGGCGCACGTTCCTGATCTTTCCCCAGTTTCAAGTGTACGGTGCGCGTAACATCAACGTTAGCGATGGTGGCTATCCGGCGAATTACTACGCGGAAGGATTCGCCTCCGTCCAGAACGCGATTAGCCGCGCGGTGCTGGAATTGAGGGCCGGTCGTAACGATTCACTGCCGCACGTAGAGCTTAGGGTACTTACTGAGCGTTTACTTCCTATCGCGACACTTCCATAAACTATAGTTCTGCTTTTTCATCTTAGCGTTTCCCGTATCCACCTTTTTACGATGATCCTTTGCTGCGTGGTCTCGAGAACCTCTTCCCTTCGATCATCATGGTTGCCTTCTTCTATTCCTGCATTAACACGGTCAAGTTTATCACGCTGGAAAAAGAGAAACAGTTGAAGGAATCGATGAAGGTGATGGGACTGGATGGATGGATACATTGGATGGCATGGTTCGTGCGCACCCTAACACTGCTTACCGTGTCCATCACGCTTGTCACCGTCTTGCTGAGCTGTAACCTTACTACCAACACAAAGGTGGCCATTTTCCAGTTCTCCAATCGCTTCCTTATCTGGCTGTTTCTATTCGTGTACAGCATAACGACGATCATGCTGTGCTTTATGATCAGTACCTTCTTTTCCAAAGGTATGTGGTGGCGTCATCTACAAAGTTCGTGCAAAAGACTTCATTCTCTGCTCTCTCTCTCTTTCCTCAGCAAACATTGCCTCAGGGATTGCCGGAATTGTGTGGTTCTATTCGCTAACCCCGTTTCAGCTAACGTTCGGCAACTACGATCGGATGTCGCTCGCCGCAAAGCTTGGCTCCAGTCTCTGGAGCAACACTGCCATGGGATACGGTGTGATGCTGTTCATGAAACACGAAGGTACTTCGATCGGTTTACAGTGGGACAATCTCCTATCGCCAGTTACCGTTGATGATCAGCTCACGATGGCGCACATATTCGGCATGCTGCTAGCCGATGCCGCCCTCTATCTTGCCGTAGCGCTGTACATAGAACAGATCGCACCGGGACAGTTTGGAGTACCGCGCAAGTGGAACTTTATTTTCACTGCTAGTTTCTGGATGCAGGAAGTTTTCCGTCGAAAGCCATGCAGCAACGATTCCGATACGATCGCGGTAGAAAACAGCTTGGAAAGCGAAAGATTAAAATCCACCGGAAGGTACCATGCCAACAGAGAGGAAGAACCGATCGACGGTCAGATCGGCATCAGTATGGTGGGATTGACGAAGATTTACGATAGCGGCAACCCATCATCGCGGGCCGCCGTCAGTGAACTTACGGTAAACTTTTACCGCGATCAGATTACTGTCCTGCTCGGACACAACGGTGCAGGCAAAACGACCACCATGGGTATGCTGACGGGGATGTACCCTCCGACAGCGGGTTATGCCACGATCGAAGGTCATCGGATCGGTGGTACGGCCGTAAATAAATTTCGCAATACGCTTGGCTTCTGTCCGCAGCATAACGTTCTCTTTAACGAGCTTACCGTCGCCGAACACATTCGGTTCTTCGTCCGATTGAAAGGCGTTCGGCAGGAAGTTTACATACAGACAGAAATCGATAAGTACGTCCGTGCTTTAGGACTCGAATCGAAGCGTAATGAGCAATCGCACACCCTTTCCGGTGGTATGAAAAGAAAGCTTTCGCTCGCTGTTGCTCTGTGTGGTGGATCCCGTGTTGTGTTCTGTGACGAACCAACGTCCGGGATGGACCCGGGAGCAAGGCGTACGGTGTGGGACTTACTGCAACAAGAGAAGCGTGATCGTACGATCATTCTGTCGACGCACTTCATGGATGAAGCCGATGTGTTGGGCGATCGTATCGCTGTCATGTGTGATGGAGAGCTACGAGCGGTCGGTACACCGTTCTTCTTGAAGAAACGATTCGGAGCTGGATATCGGTTGGTTTGTGTAAAGCGTCCCGATTGCCAGCCGGAGACGGTCGTTATGTTACTGCGCCGTTACGTACCTGATGTGGTGGTTGAATCGGATATTGGGACGGAACTGAGTTTACGTCTTCACGAACAGTACCGTGCGATGTTTCAACCGGCGTTAGAAGAATTGGAGCAAAATGTCGACCAGTGTGGTATCTCAGGATATGGAATTGCTTTGTCCACACTGGAAGAAGTATTTATGAGGTAAGTCCGCATAGTAGGTCCCCCAGGAAACGATTGTGGCTTAAAATACATCTCTCTCTCAACAGGCTAGGAAGTGATGAAGGTTCCGCTGAAGCCAGCAATGGAATGCAATCGAACGGCAAGAAACATCTGACTAACGGTACACATACGGCTCCTCCTCCAATAACCATTACGGAAACGTACGAGCTGCAAACGGGCGCAAGGCTTCTTTGCAGTCAGATCCACGCCATGCTTAGCAAGAAGTATCTTAGCTTTATCCGGTCCTGGAAGATATCCTCCCTACAGCTACTACTGCCAATGATGTTTGTCCTGCTAGTTATAGCGATTGTACGATTCTTCCCCAACAATGTCGTACTGCCTCCGTTGGAAATCTCACTTGCGAGCTACGATCGAACCAGCACCGTCCTGTCGACAAACGATCGAAATGCATCGATTGTATCGGCGTATGAGGAAACGATCAAAAATACTGGAGGAACTGGACAACATTCACTCACTGTTACAGAGCGCAACTTTACTGCATACATCCTGGAAAAGGTAGTCCTACTCTGGAGCACATGAATACTATTTTGATCCTCATTTCCACAACATTCCTTTCTTACACAGTCGGCGGAAAATATTCGTGCAGTGGACAACACGTACATGATCGGGGCGTCATTAGACGTAGCCCGGCGTAACGTCACTGTCTGGTTCAACAATAAAGCGTACCACACGGCACCACTGTCGCTAAGCGTGATGTACAATGCTTTGGCACGGACAGTCTGCCCGAACTGTAGTCTCACCGTAACGAACAAACCACTCCCATACAGCAGCCATGTTCGATTCTTACGCACCCAATCCGGCAGCAATTTAGGCTTCCAGCTTGCCTTCAACACCGGGTTCGCGATGGCATTCGTAGGCGCCCTCTACATCATGTACTACGTGCGTGAACGAGCCTCCGGTGCGAAGCTGCTTCAATTCGTGAGCGGAGTGAACGCGGTCACCTTTTGGGGCATATCTTTCTTATGGGACTTTGGCGTGTACTGCGTAGCTATGGCGCTGTACATCGGCACGCTGGCTGTGTTCGGTGAGGAAGGTTGGTCCACACCGGAAGAACTTGGGCGTGTGGTGATTGTGCTCGTTTGCTTCGGCGTAGCGGTTATTCCGTTTACGTATCTCGGTGCGTACTGTTTCGATGTACCGTCGACCGGCTTCATTAAGATGCTGATCTTCAACATCTTCACCGGCACGGTCATGTTTACGGCGGTGTTTCTGCTGAAGGTGAAGGACTTCGATTTGCGTCACGTCGCCGAAACGATGGAGTGGATTTACATGGTGTTCCCACTGTTTGCCCTGAGCCACAGCTTAAACAATATCAACGTGATGGAAACAACGAGACAGATCTGCGATGCGTACTGCGATGCAATGCCCTTCTGTACACCCCAGTTGGCCTGTAAATTCAACGAACTTTGCTGCGGTAAGAGAGGACAACTCGCGCGATGCGTTCCATCCATTGTTTCTTTAACCATTCTCCCTACTTTCAGATGTGGAAATATTTTCCTTCAATCCGCGAGGAATCAATCGAAATCTCACTTACCTGTTGGGTGTTTCCGTGCTCTCGTTCGCCATCCTTCTGCTCAAGGAATATCGCGTTTTTGCCGAGTTGAATCTCACCACACGCCTTACGGAATGCTGGACAAATAAAGTTCGGCAACGCGCAACCAACACTTTGCCGGAAGAAACGCAATCCATTGCGATCGGTGAGGATTCGGATGTTAGTGAGGAGCGTACACGAGTCGATCGATTCTACGAAGAGCGAGAACATGAGTCCCTCACCGGGCCGGCTTTGTTAATGTTGCGTGATATTACCAAACGGTACGGACGTGTTACGCCCCCTGCCGTCGATCGACTTACGTTTGCTGTTGGTGACCGGGAATGTTTCGGATTGCTGGGTGTCAACGGAGCTGGAAAAACGTCCACCTTCCGGATGCTTACCGGTGATCGACGTATTACCGCTGGTGACGCGTGGGTCGTTGGATGTAGTCTGCGCACACAACTGCCTGCTGTTTATCGAAGGATTGGCTACTGTCCCCAGTTTGATGCACTGCTGGAAGACTTGACTGGTCGGGAAACGTTGCGTATCTTTGCCCGTTTGCGTGGCATTCCGAGTTGTTCGATTGAATCGATCGCAGAAAGACTTGCAGTGGATCTTCATTTTACAGCCCATCTAGACAAGCGCGTCCAGGCGTACAGTGGAGGAACACGAAGGAAGCTAAGCACCGCACTCGCGCTACTCGGTGATCCGGTTGTGGTGTATCTCGACGAACCGACGACAGGGATGGATCCAGGCGCGAAACGACACTTCTGGAATGTGATGTGTCGGGTGCGATCGGAAGGCAGAACCGCATTGGTGCTTACCTCACACAGTATGGAAGAGTGTGAAGCACTCTGCACACGTCTAGCAATCATGGTGAATGGCGAGTTCCGATGTCTCGGATCGGCTCAGCACCTGAAAAACAAGTTCTCTCACGGATACTTTCTCACCATGAAGCTGAAACGTACCGGCGATGGATCGCGCACCGAAGCCGAACGAAACAAACGTGCAATCAAGTCGTTTATGCAGCAAACGTTCTCCGTGAGCTCTGGCGCTGGTGGTGGTGTGGGTGGCGCAATCCTTAAGGAAGAGTATCATAATTACCTCACTTATCACATCCGCGATACCGGACATCGGTGGTCGGAGATGTTCGGGTTGCTTGAACGAGCTCGGGAACAGTTGCAGCTCGAAGATTACGCTCTCGGGCAGACATCTCTCGAGCAGGTGTTCCTGCAACTAACCGCTAACCAGCGAACCTGCAACGAAACATAAACCTACACACGCTAGTCTAGAGCTACACTATTGCTTTCTCTCTGAAATCTATCTTACCGATTCCCAGACTGTGGGGTAAATTAGGTTAGTATTCGTAGCTGAATCTCTCCCAAATGACAATATAAAGTACGGAAACGGAACGGATTAGATGCCTTCACGCTGCACCACCTTACTAGTCTAGTTTTCTTCCCCCAAACACAACACGCCCGGATGCAGATTTATGATGCACGACACACAGAGTTAACTCGAATCATTAGTATAATAACAAAAAAAAAAAAGAAACGGGTATAGTAGACCGAATGTGATCACCAACTTAAAGTACCGGAGTAGTATTTTGCGCTTCAAGCGTGCAAATTTGCAAAATAAAGTTGCTAGAGTTTGACGAAAAAAGCAAACGATTTGTGTTTATATTCTTGTATTTAATGATGCTGTAGCAATGCTGTACAAGCATCGCTTTTGTTTTTCTTCGTTTGTGTTTTCTTGGACTCACAATACTATGTACACATATCTCATGTTGCTTATCATACCACTAATATAATGTTCATACCCCTTGCGAGAAGTAAAGTTTACAAGCAAAAACTACATTTCAAAGACAGAGTAGCGATGAATTCATCGTTATTCTATCTTTTTCGTAGTAGTGAGTGGTAGAACTTCTTTACCATAAATTAACAGTTCGCTACGGTAAAACTGTCAACTCGACGTGGAAAGGAACTCTCTCTCTCTCTTCTAATTCTAATCAAATGAGTCATCAGCACCGCAGGTGCCGCTGTTCTATCACCTTAAAGGAATAATATACTAAACTTGGCTTTGCATTGTGGCATAACACACGATGATAAAAGAGCGTTTTGAAATACTATCGCCGATTCACACATTTTGTAACCTTACTTTACCCGAAATCACTTCCGTCACTATTACGCATAATTGCCTACATTTCTAGATTCACACTCTCAAGGACTTATTAATATTGGCTGCTAAAGAGAAGCGGCCACAGCAAATCTGATCTATATGTTTATAAAAATAGAAATACAATCGCTAGTTCAATGCGCATATTCAAAACTTTTAGCAACACTAATGCAACGTGAATAAAAACTAAAGCAAATTTAAAAAAAAAATGTCTCTGAAACTGTGTAGATCAAACTTTCTAAAATAGTTTTCACAATTTGTCTGCAACTACAACACTGGAACCGTGCAAATCGCACGTCACCAAATCCTATTGTGCTGCGCCATGTTCGTTCCCACACAAATGCACGCCGCACACGAGTGTTATTGCAATGCAACTGGAAAGGAAAGCAGTAAAATAATCTCTAAAAATAAACAAACAAAATAATAGAACGATAACGAAACACAATGCTCCACAGCGCGCTCTCCCTTCTAATTATTGCCGGCGCTGGCACTGTTTAGTTTGGCTTGCTTCTTGTTTTCTCGCTCCCGGCGACGTAGCTTCTTGCGCCGTCGATCGATACTCGCCAGCTCGGCCTTGATCGCGTTATACGTTTTGCGCAGGTCCTGTATCTTTTTCCTTATGATCCCTATTCGCTGATTGTTGCTCAGGGAAGGATCTGCGAAATGTTTAAATGTGTTAAAGCAACGATTTTTCTACGAAGGCGCCGGCATTGACACAAGCTTACCTAAATTGACCAGGAAATTGTACTGACAGGGACGTCCCGTTTTGCTTCCGACAAAGATCAACGAGGACGATCGGTGGAATGCCGCTAGATTGTCCGAGTTGTCCTCACTGTCTGTTGCTGGAATTGAGAAGAAAATGAAGGCAAGAGATACAAAAATAAAAGACACTGGAGATCTTGTTATTCACTCTCGGCATACCATTGCTTGTGTTAAGACCTCTTTGACTACGGCCATAACTGGTGTTTGAACCATTGTTGCCAAACCCATAGCCACCCAGGCTGGTGTTGCCCGTTCGTCGACGTTTGAGCGTTGGTTCTTCGCTCGGTTTTCGCTGACGGCGTTTCTTCATCGGGGAGAGTGATTCTTGATCGTGTGCTAAAAGAAAATAGTACGTCAGGAAGTGGTGAAGTGTAAAATGGTCATAATAACATCGGTGTCTATCATAGGACGATTGGACACTTACTTTCGTCCTGACTGACTGAATCTCGCGGCGAACTGTTCGGCGTGTCAGCAGTCGATTCACCTCCTCCGGAGCTGATTTTGCTCCTTAAGCTCTGCTGCTGCTGCTGCTGTTGCAGGTTGGAACCGAAAGATCCAGTTCCTCCGCCGGTCTGCCCGCTTTGACTGGTACTGCTGATTGTCGTATTGCCACCGATCGTGATCGTTACCACCGGAGGTTCTAGATCCATTGGGACGGGCTTCAGATCGGTCGCAGTTTGAATGTTTTGCGGTGGTAAGAAGGATGATGATGCGGATGTCGGAACGAGCGGTGTCTCGGCGTACACCTTCCGTCCGCTCGTTGAGGGTGGCAATCGGTCCTGATCTTTCGGTGCTGGCGAGCCTGGAATCGTTTCCTCGCAGAGCAGCAACGACAGTGATTCATTGTTGGGAGCTTGTGCTGGTGGTTGCGATTGATGGTACTGCATGGACTGCGATTGAGGATCACCTTGTGGGAGAGATTGTGCTACTGAAGATCCTAACGATTCGTTCGACGCGGTTGTCGTTATGACGGATGCCGTCATAGCACCACCACTGTTCTCTTGTTGCTTGTGCGCTGGGGAGGAACCATCTTTACGATTGTCTGCCTCAGTATTCGTGCGTTGTGTCGATGGTGGCTGTTGTTCGTGCACCTTGAATCCTTCCATCAAGTACTCTTCAGAGCTCATACCGCGGCTGGCCGAGTTCATCTGTATGATTGTCTCGAGAAGGCTCTGCTTTGCACCACTCGACGTCCTTTTGTCTACCGGCGTTGCAGCAGTACCAGAGACTGACTTTGCGGGATCTTCCTTCACATGCGTTGAAGACAAGCTATCGGTTGATCCCGGGCGATCTTGCTTTAGGATGAGTTTCTCTTTATCAGCCACTGCCGCAACAGCTGCTGCCGACGCCGCAGAAGCCATCTCGAGCGTAATGGAAGAGGTTGGAGCAGATCGTGGCTTTTCCTCAAAGAGCTCCTTCTTGGCCGATATCACTGAGGCAACTGTCTGTTTGCTTTCGTAATGGACGATCACCGCTGTTGTTGTACTGGTTGGTATGGTGGAAGAGTTTGCCAAAACCGGATAAGAATGTACCGTTGCGCTTCCGGTCACAGGTTCTCCGCTACCTTGCGATTCCGCATCCTCAATAATTAACCGATGCTCCGAATCGTTACTATCCGTAGACTCGTCGTCGTGAATGTAGCGTGGATCAGGATCCAACTTTCGAAGCGATTCAGTAAGATCGTTGCTGCGAGAAGTGGGAATCTGCTCGAGAGATTGTAGCTTATGCGTAGAAGATGATGTCGTCTGCGGTGGATTGCTCACTTTCGTATCGATACCGATCTGGGCGGACTTTGTCGTGGAAACGTGAGCCTCTTCCGGTCTCGTCTTCATTCCTTCGAGTGTTTTGGCGGCGTGTAGTGACTCGTTTCCACCGGATGGAGCTGGTTTCGCCGGATGATTTACAGCCATTACCGGTGATGAGTAGGATACGGTCGCAGAACTATTTCCAATACTGCTCATTGATTCCGATTTTATCGTGGGATGCAACGAGGACGTGAAAGACATCGTCGTACCACTTTCCATCGCAGGCGACGATAACAAACCACTGCTCATAAGCGATTTCGGTGTGCTCGGAAGCGAATGGTGATGCATCGAGCTTGGTATGTACTTGGGAAAGTCTGGCTTTTCAGATTTAATCGTTTGCTGCTGCTGTTGCTGTTGATGCTGCTGTTGCTGCTGCTGTTGTTGCTGCTGCTGCTCTTGCTGATTCTGTTCACTTAAAGCCTTCAGAACTTTGTCCGCAATGGAGGGTGGTTTTTCCACGTTCGGTGCGTCGAATTCAAAATTCATATCGTTAAAGTACTTTTTACAATTCTCCAACGTTGGTTCCTCCTTTTGACTTTCGTCGCCTGCCTTCGCTAGCAGAACGGAACTAGATGGACCCTTCCCATGCGGATAAAGCACGGAAGAAATCAATCGATCGCTTACACTGCCGCTTCCGGCCGTTGTCGCCGATATAACTGGCGTGAAAATTCCGGGCGTTGTCGTTGCTGGCAGCGGCGGTGGAGTAGGTTTCGTTTCGAGATCTTCCTGCGATTTAAACGTTCCCTCCTCCTTGGCACCCATCGGTCCCGGTGTAACCAGATTAAAGCTGGGAGATTTCCGTAACACATCGAACGTTGAGTCACTCTTCACCGGCGTTTGTACAAAAGCGGTCGTTAGTCCTGCTTGGGCAGAGGTAGTAGTAGTAACTGCAGTTGCCGTCTTGGGTGGGGCCTTCTCTTTCAGTGAATCTACAGAAGAAACTGAGCCCGATTCCACTTCCAGTGGAGGTTTTTGCTCTTTATCTTTCTCCTCTTTTTCCTTCACCTCACGACGTAGTGCCCCCGGTCCTTTGGGAGATTTGCTATCCACTCCCATAGATTCCGTTTTAATCGGTGAAGGTTTCTTCGCACGCTTCAACGCTCCGCTGTAGCCTCCCGATACAAAATTGGACGTATCGAGAGGATCAACTGCCGTTGCAGCAGCCATCGATTTCCGCTGTAATGGTTTCTTCCTTTTCTCATCTGCCTGTTGTCCTCCGAGGGAAGGTGTGAGTGAACTAACCACCTCCGCCGGTGGAACGTCCGACACGAGCTTTCGTGGACCGGTGGCCCCTCCCCCGGTGCCACCTCCCGAACCACCGACCACTCCCATAGGACCCGAGGAGTTCGCTGTATCCTGTTCGTCGTACTCTTCCGCAAACTCATAAACATCCGAAATCTTTTCATCCAGCCGGTTGGCGGTCGATTCGAACAGTGACTTAATGGAGAGGGCTTCCTTGCTCAGCAGCTTGTTTTGGGCCGGTGTAAGCGTCGACGAGGAAAAGTGTTTTTTCTCCCCTAGCAAACCGGAACTGCCGTGCTTGAGGGATGTTGCCGAGGCAGCGGCAGCCAGTGTGGATTGAGAGCTTACCGGCGAAGAAAAGGCGGACGTTCCCTCTCTTCCAAGGGTAAACTTTCGCTCCATACCGGTTCCGACCGTTCCCGGGCCCGCTAGTTTCTTTTCCGCGCGCAACGAACTGAAGGCGGAAGAAGCGGAGCTTGTTGTTTGTGTCAGAATGTTTGTTGATGTGGTGATGGGAGAGACTGTCGTTGGATTGGGTTTGCTTTCTTCCGCTGTGGTTGTACCGGAGGAGGACGACGATGTTGCTGTTGTGGAGGGTGATGATTTTGGAGATTTGATCGGTCGTGCACTGGAGGAACCGGCTGCGATAATTACACCCTGTTGTTGCGATGGCACGGAGGAATCATCTTTATTATTACCTCCGGCAATAGCCGAAGGGGACGTTCCGAAGGTGGATTTTACTGGCGTCGTTAAAGAGCTCGCATTAGTGCGACCGCTGGCAGCGGATGGTGATGTCTTGTCCTCCGTTAGTGCTGCTTTCGAACGTACCGAAAGAGAAGGAGATGCTCCAGCTGGCTGAGATACTGGCGGAGTTTTCTGAGGCGATTCCAGCACAGAATCCTTCGACGTTGCGCTTGCAGAAAGCTGTGGTTTCAGCTCACTTTCCGTGCTAGCGTCACGCACCGTACAGAAAGCCATCTTTTCCGAGTTGGCAATGATTGTGGCCGCTGTGCCGTACGTTTTAATCGGTGGTTTTCCAACCGTCGACGACGAGGATGATGAAGCGTTGGCCGGTTTGTCACCACCCAACGCATCAATCGTATCTTTCTTATTGCCCGCCAACGCTAAACTCTTCTCAAGCGATGCCTTAGCGTCGGCAGCTTTGTTTGCCACGCTTATCAGCGGTTCGGTGGAGGACGAATCGTCACATTCGACGCTGGGTGGAGGTGATGCTAAAATCTTCGGACTCAGCACTAGCCCTGCTGCTAGCGGCGTTTCGGCCGTATCGGAATCGACCATCGTCGTTATCGGTGAGCTGGAAAAGGCTTTGTTGGAAGATTGTGAGGAATCTTCTTCGCTGAGCGTTTCCGACTCGGACGACTTTTCCGGCTCATCGTCCTCTTCGGTTACGGTCGATTCTTCTTCCTTTACTGTCACTCCGGACCCGGCCGGCTCTTTCTTGATCGTCGCTAGTGGTATGCCGCTCGCAAGCGTATCTTTCACCTCGGTGGAACTGCTTCTCGTGAGCACGTTTGTCGGTTCTTGCTTGGGGATGAGATGTTTCGGCACATCCGTAATGGTGGCGACGGATGTTTGATGGCTATCGCCTGCACCACCACCACCACCGGCAGTTGTGGTTGTAGTCGTTGTCGTTGTGTCTGATGCCGGCGATCCAGGTGATTTCAGCTCTTTGAAGCCCTTCAGTTCGGAACGTATCTAAAATCGAAAGATCGACACAGCGGGCGGATGTGTGATAGGAGTGTGTAATTAGAAAAGGAATCGAATCAACACAACGAAACGAAATAGAAAACGAAAGCAGTACCCAAAAATGATGATGTGATGTGATGCGAACGAAGCGCAAACCCCGGCGCAGGAACCATACAAAACAGAGAGAGAGAGAGAGAGACAGAGAGAATGGGGTGGGGGAAGAGGATATAGAAAGAGAAAGAAAGAAAGAGAGAGAGGATTGATCCCCGGTTAGTAAAGATCTGGATCGAGCGGTTAAATGCAGCGCAGTATGGTAGGAAATTACTTGATTGAGATCATAGTCACGACCACCACCACCACCACCAACACCGCCAACAACACCACCACCACCACCACCCTTGGATGCTCCGTTGGAAAACTCGTCCGATATGGCCGCGGCATCGGACGACGAACCGGCCTCGGCTGTTGTACTTACTTTCGTGCTCGTCGACGAGATGGAAATCGACGAGTTGGACGAGGTGGTCGACGAGGTGCTGTTGGTGGTGCACTTTTTCAGCATCGGTTCGTCCGAATCGGTGTCGCTGGTATTGTCCGGATCGGTCGGCACGGACAGTGAGGACGAAATGTCCGTATTGTTTGACGTGCGTCTACCGGCAGCGGCAGCCGAAGCCGACAGAGAAGATCCCGTAGCAGCGGACGATCCACCCCGGGTAAGTGGCCGTCGGTTGGACGGGGTTGCGGGTGATTTGTTCCGTCCGACGTTAGGAGTTGTGGAGCGGGGCGTAGAATTTCCTCCCGGGCCACCACCACCGCTCTGTTCACCCTTCGAATTGCCACGGCTTCGTTTAGCGACTTTCGGGGTTTTATCCCCAGCCGGGATGGATGCACCCGGCGTTCCACCGTGAGCCGGTCCTTTGTTTGTCGATCCACCACTGCCGCTAGTTGGTGTGTTGGTGGATGATTTTCCTTTCTTCGTTTTGCTATTGGTTAAATTTTCCGCAATACGTTCTTTGCGCACCCATTCATCGTACCTAAAAGCGTGAAGAATACATGTTTTACTTAATTCCAGGCATACTGTAGCTGCATATAAACGGAAACGATATTATTCACATCATTATCAAATAAAATGGCAAAGGATGTGCTGGTTTGAGGAGAAGACAAACAAGAACCGCCTATCTACGACAGTTCTACGGCTATTTCTATTTGTGAACGGATTTAACTCATTAGTCCCAAACACACGCTAAAAGCGAAGGAATAGATTCTTTTCTGTTTAAGATTCAGAACGAATGGGAGAAATGCACATAAAAAGGGTCCAAATCGAGCGTTCATTTCATACCTCGTGTTCCATCCGGTGTAGTGTACGAGATAGATGAGATTTCCCTCCTGTTTGGCGATCTCGATTACCTTCGCTTCGTACGTCACCTTCTGCTCGTCGTAGTACACCTTGAGTTTATCGCCTACCTCGATCGGAAAATCGGGTACAGCGGATCCAACTGCAGGACTCACGTTTCGAACACTATGCCCACCGGCCGTCCCTGGTCCAGTTCCGTTTCCTCCACCACCACCACCACCACCACCGTTACCTTCTCTTCCCGGTGGACCACCACTTTCTTCCTTTCGACTGCTGGTGGATTGTTTCTCCAGCTTAGCCGAACTGCTGGTGCTGCCCGCACTACCCACACTACTGCTTCCGGTTCCCGTTTCCCGCTCATCCTTCTTCGAATCTACCGAATCGGCGTCCTTTCGCTTGCGGCCCCGTTTCTCGATCACCGGTTCAACGGATTTCGCTTTCGCCGTCGTAAGCTTCTCCTTCTTCACCGCTGCTGCTGCTGCTGATGCTGCTGCTGACGATGAGGATGAACCAGCGTCTTCCTTTTTGCTACCACCTCCACCGGACGATCCACTACTCTCGCCACCACCTTTCGCCGATGAAGCCTTTTCCTTCTCGCGCTCTTTTTCCTTCTCCTCGAACTTATCCACCAGCGCCTTAACTTTGCCACCAACGCCCGCCTTTCGCTTGGTGCTGCTCGGTCGCAATACCGCACTTTCCGCTGCACTTGATTCACTCGTATTGCCCGATTCTTCTACCGCAGAATTGGACGCCTCGGTAGCAGCGGAAGTGGCTGCTGCCGAGCTGCCCGCCTTTGCGGATGCGTCTGCTGCCGCGACTGATGCTGCCTTTTCCTTTGCCGTAAGAAGTTTTTCCTTTTCCGCCAGCTTCGGTGACTGAACGGAGCTGGCACGTACCAAACTGCGGCCCTTGGTGCGACTTGTCTTCGGGTGCGGTACCATTGTGCAGCCCAGCTTGCGGTTAAATTCTTCAAACGAGAACAGAAACTTTTTGTACGCTTGCTTCACCAGATTCGTAATGCTGACCGTGGCCGGGGAGAAACCCAACCGCAGGGCGATCTGTTTCCACTGGTTGAGGGTCGTAACGCGATTGTAACCGTGGAGTTTTTGAACCGCCCGGAACAATCGATACAGATCCACGTCACGGTTCGTGATCGATGGTGCTTTGTTTAGTGGCGTTCCCCGATCGTCCATAAACTTGTACAGCTGCGCTACGAAGTGATCCTTTTCCTCGGTCGGTTCGTCGTCCGAGCTGTCCGTTTCGAGCTCCTGGTCCGAATCGCTACAGCTACCCGACGTGCCGAACAGTGCTTCCCGGTCCCAGTGTGGCGGAAGCACATCGTTGTCCATGTACTCGATCGCTGCCGATACGGCGGCCGCTTCCGACTTGTTCACGCTGTCACGCGTAAACTCGGTCGCTTCCTTCTTGGGGACGGTATAATACCGGCCGTCCTTAAACGAGCGCACCAGGTATTCGTCCTTCACGCGTATCCGCACGGTGTCCTGGGCGGTCGGTGCAACCACCAGCCCGGGGAACCAATTTTCTTTCGGATTTTTCTTCTTGTTGTCGCTTGTTTCCACACACACCACCTTGCCAATGTTTTCCTCCTTATCGCTTGCGTTCGAACGGGAGTGATGCGTTGGTTCGTCCTCCTCATCGGAGCTTTCGTCCGGAAGCAGATGGCGCGATCTGAAGTGGAAACGAGAGAAAAGAGGCATTACTATAGAGTTTCCTTTCAATTTAGCTATCGAGAAACAGACCTTAGACACCGAACCATATTTGTAGGGAACAAAATAAACAAAAATAAACAAAACTATAGAAACAAACGCTGATTAACTTGATAGACGTCTTGCTTCGCAGAAAGCCTTCTAACAACTGAAGCAAGATCCGTAAGCAATATTGTACACAAAGGAATTCCTTCCACGGATGATGGACTCATTAGAAAGATAAAAGTTTCCAGTAACTACCGGATGCATCTGATCGGGTTGCTTTTTCCGACAAGCACTATCATTTGCAAAGCCAAACAAAACTTAACGCCGTTCTCTGCTGCAACACTTACCTACGACCCCTTCGTCCACCGATCACCGGATTCCCGAAGTGTTCCGGATGTGTGAGCGGCAGCTGATCTAGTGTTTCGCTCTCGTTAAAGTGTCGGCCACTCTTGAGGCAAAGCGCGCTACGTCGAAGCGTCGTGATGTCACCGTCATCGAACACCACCGTGTACTGGGAACAGTCCTGGATTTTGGTAAGCGTTGCCTCCACGTACTCCTTTCGCTCCGGATGTTTCACCTCGACCGTCGCACCCACCCGGAGTGCCCCCTTGATCTGATCGTCCGAAACGACACCGGACCCGAGACCCTGCTGTTTGTACGCGACCTTGCATTTGATGTTTCGCACGACCTTGCGTACTTTGGCCTCACAGAATGCCCCCTTGTATTTGGCGCTAACCTCCGTTCCTACAGTCAAATAAGGGGGATCGTCTACTTGCTGGCGAGGAGAAATTGGCACAGAAACACGAACAAAAACACGTTAGCGAACGGATGCATACATTTCTTCGTTGTCGCCCCTACAATTCGCCAACTCGCGCGACCCACCTCCTGCGTCATTACGGGTTTCGGCTTACCTGCATCTTTTGGAGGAAATAGCGCTCAAAACTCAAATTATCGCTGACAATCGCCACTTTTACGCGTTCACTGATAACCTGGGTGGGAGTGCATATTATGGTACCTGCTCCGCTTCGTTGGCTGTCGCTTCCTTTAACGGGGACAGCACAGCAATCAAGATGTTGGTGTGGTTGGCGTGCCTGCCTTTCTTCCGGCGATGTGTTCGGACGCGTCGATGCGTTTTTTGCAGAATTTGGTTGTAAATTTTATCACTTGCACCACCCACCTGCTACCTGAATCTACACTTTCTCTTTCAGTACGCTTACCATGCTGAATGGTATTCGGTCGGGTACGCGCGTAAAAGGGTTACGACGGGGTTTGACCACAACACCTCGCTCTCTTCTCTGTTGCGTAGCATCAAAACAGGATAAACTTTTCCCAGAAATTTGTGCCTCGCAAAGATGGACGGTTCGCGGTGACAGTAGCTTCGTTAAAAAAGCTTCACTTTTGACGGGAGCTTCGTTGAACGAATGTTGTATTTTGGTGTTTTGTTGATGGCACAAAAAAATAGTTTAATTGTCGCTTTTTTGAGCAAATTAAATGCTTGAAATTATTTAAATAACTCTTTAGCTTTTTATTGATATTTGGCAAGACAAACCATCCGAAAATAAATATGATGTAGGTCGAGCATAAAATTGTGACCTGCGATTAATCCCTCAGCCAACTGTGCGACATCAACTGTCACAAATTTGAAACGCCGAACTAAACTGCCATCGCGTATTTTGGATAAACGGTCGCCATTGGACTCAGTCGCGGGCTGGGGCTGTTGCTTTTTCTTGCCAAACACCACGCAAATTGTTTCCTAAAATTGCCAACAACAACTGCACCAGCTTGAAAAGCCGCGGTCCGGAAAGTAAAGTGCATAAAGCGTACGACCCAGTCACAGTTGTATCTGTGCGTTTTTGCTGTGACGGTGCAAAGTTACAACCATGGACGCCAGCAACGGGCATAGCGAACGGAATCAATCAAATAATGCCAACAAGCCAGTGAAATGTAACCAAAATGTGCAGGTTTACGTTCGCGTGCGGTGAGTGAACCTTCCATCTCTAGCTTCCCCTGTCCAACAGTACCAGTTTTCGTTATATTTTCATTCCGTTTCAGACCAACAAACAACCGGGAGAGGCTGATACGCTCGCTGGAGATAGTGGATGTAGTTTCAAACCGTGAGCTGCATCTCAAGTCGAGCTACACCGACTCGCGAACGTCGAAAAAGTTCACCTTTGATCGTACCTTTGCACCGAACTCGAAGCAACATGAGGTTTACCAGGCAGTGGTGGCACCGTACATCGAGGAGGTATTGTCGGGCTTTAACTGTACGGTGTTCGCTTACGGTCAAACGGGAACAGGCAAAACATTCACCATGGTTGGTGAGGAAGAGCCGGAACTGAGTGCGGCCTGGGAAGATGACACGCAGACTGGCATCATTCCGCGTGCGGTGAATCATCTATTCGACGAGCTGCGGATGACGGAGTTGGAGTTTTCGATGCGTATATCTTACCTCGAGCTGTACAATGAGGAACTTTGCGATCTGCTTTCAACGGACGATACGGTAAAGATTCGGATCTTTGACGATGTGCAAAAGAAAGGTTCCGTGATCGTGCAGGGACTGGAGGAGATCCCGGTACACAGCAAGGATGACGTTTACAAGCTGCTAGCGAAAGGTCAGGAACGTCGTAAGACCGCCTCGACACTGATGAACGCCCAGTCGTCCCGATCGCACACAATCTTTTCGATCATCGTGCACATCAAGGAGAATGGTATTGACGGAGAAGAAATGTTAAAAATTGGCAAACTGAATCTTGTCGATTTGGCCGGAAGTGAAAACATCTCGAAAGCGGGCAACGAGAAGGGTATACGGACGCGCGAATCGGTAAACATTAACCAGTCGCTGCTGACGCTTGGTCGTGTGATAACGGCACTGGTAGAGAAAACGCCTCACATTCCGTATCGTGAATCGAAGCTTACGCGCTTGCTGCAGGAATCTCTCGGTGGGCGTACAAAGACGTCGATCATTGCGACCGTATCGCCCGGCAACAAGGATTTCGAAGAAACGCTCAGCACGCTAGAGTATGCGCACCGTGCGAAAAACATTCAAAACAAGCCGGAAGCGAACCAGAAACTGTCCAAAAAGACGGTTATCAAAGAGTACACGGAGGAGATCGATCGGTTAAAGCGCGATCTAATGGCGGCGCGTGACAAAAACGGCATCTACCTGGCAGAGGACACGTACAACGAGATGGTTTACAAATCGGAAGCGGCCACGAAAGAGCTGAACGATAAATCGGGCCTGATTAAAGCGCTCAAGGAGGACCTGGCGAAGAAGGAATCAATTTTTAAGGAGGTCGCTTGTAGTTTAGCCGAACGGGAGGAGGAACTGCGCCGTACAGCGAATGATTTAGGACAAACACGCTCGGAGCTGTCGAACACGAAGCGAAGTCTTTCGAAAACTAAGCGAAGATACGTGGAGAAGAAAGTGATATTGGAGCATCATCTGCGAACGGAAGAAATGCTCACCGGACAAGCCAAGGAACTGATCAACGTGGTGGAAACGGTGACAGAAGACACGAATGGTTTGCATGTAAGTGTTGTGTGTGTTTAGCTGGGGGAATTACAAACTGAAAATAATGCATTAAATTATTACAGGATACGGTTGATCGTCGCAGAGAGTTGGATAATAGAAACAAGAGCGCTTCGGAACAGTTTGTCGATCGTGTGCGTGATCGCATTCAATCAATACAACATGATGTGGGCAAAATGGCAGAAGAATGCAATCGGTTAACAGTGGACATGAACGTTGGATGGGGTAAGAGCTGCATGATTGCTTGCAAACAATCCTCTTAATTGTGGTTTATTGTTTGTTTCTACAAAACAGAAAGCTACAACCAGCAACAAGAGCAACTGCACAACGAAACCAAGGCACAGCTTTCGGCCCTAGAAACCGTGAACCGCAGCCTACTGCAACAGAACGCAACACTCGTAGAAGCGTTCAAAGCAACGATGGAAGCAAGCATGGACGTTCGTCGGGATGAAGTACTTCGCTTTCTGGCCCAAATTGAACAATCCCGCGGCGCACTGATGCAATCATTTACCGGTACGATGGAAAAGCTTAAGCTCGGCATCCAAAGCACACTGGACGCACAGTTCGAGCAGACGCGCAAACAGTTCGATCGAATGATCGAGCATGGCCACACGCATGATGCGAAATGTGTCAAATTTTGTCAAACATTTACCGCGCAGCTGACCGATCTCGATGCAATAACGTCCACCTTCGAAAGCCATCACAATCGTTTGCAGGAGTACGTGAAACAATCGAACCACGAGCAGGCAAAAGAGCTGGAAGAGGCGAAGCAGTTTGAGCAGAGTCTAAAGACGTTTTTGGAGCAGCAGGTGGATGGGTTCATGCAGCGAATGGTCGCTTCAAAGCGTCAGCAAACACAGCTAGCACAGGTTGTGCTTGGAGTTTCCGATGAGTTGGCCAACCAAGGAAGGAAAGCTTCCGAACAGTTGCAGACCATCCGTGAAACGATCGAAGAAAAGACGAAAACGGTGCAAGAATCCACCGCGGAAAGGGACCGACACGTGGAGGAATGTGGTGCATTGGTCCAGCAACACCAGTCTGCGGTAAAGCAGGAGCTAGCAAGTGTGGACCTCACGGTTGTTAGTGCGAATAGTCAAGCAATTGGCAACACGATCGAGGAACAGCGTGTCCGATTGTCCTCCACGCAGGAAGCAACACGAGCTAAGCTGCATGAATTCGCCCAAAGCTTTGAAGCACAGAACGGTCAGTACGGACAGTCACAGGAGGAAGGTGTTGGTCGCCTGGCCGGCAGCTTACAAGCACAGCAAAACTCCAGACAACAGTTTGGAAGCGCGAGCTGTGGCCATACCCAACGCATCGGACAAGCGATCGGATCGTACGAACGGCGAACGAAGGATGAACAGCTGCACGAACTGCAAAACGAATTCGAACGGTTCCACGAGACGGATCTAAAGTTCTACCAACCGACGGGTAAAACTCCGATTCGCAAGAAGGTTCAGTACCCGCGGGACATTGCCATGACTTCGCCCGATGAGCGCATACTAAGACGCTTTTGGCGCGAACGGGGTATGGCCGAGGTAGATCTTTCTACGACGATTTGTGAGGTAAGAAGTAGTATATAAGTGCGCCCAGTACTGTGTGTTGTAAATCATCCGGACTTTTCACCTCGTCACAGGATATGGAAGAAATCAATCCGCTCGATAGGAGTGGTACAGTGAAAATGCCTGAAATACGCAACTCGACACCATTGATGCAGCGTTCGAGCGCGATAAATCTGGACGAGGAACGGCAACAGTTTAAAGAACTACAGATTTCCAACATTGCTTCGAAGGTAGGTAAAACTGTGTGAAATAGAAAAGCCAGAGCTGATTTTAATCTGCTTTCCCTGTTTTGTTGTTGCTTTTCGCAGATTCATTCCGTGCAAATGCTCGAAGAAAGTGTGGAAGAAAACAAAGAGAACAATGAGCTCGCCAATGGTGTAGACGTAGACCGTCTGTGCATGGAAAAGGGTATAAAAATAAGCCCTCCGAATGGTAAACCCGGTCCAATCACCATTTCGCCGTAATAGAAAAATAGATTACGCTCCGCACACTAGCTCATGTTCGCACTTTTGCACATCACAGCAAAAGGCTACGCAAGTTGTAGGTGAGATTGTCCATTTTTCCTTCGCTTTTACTAAATGCTTATGGCTCTTGACGACTGTGAGGTACTGCTTCCGAAGCAATCCTCCTGCAACTGCAGAGTATCAGTATAATTGCTCAATGATACAAAAAAAAAGAACCGGATTATATACAGTTAAAGAAATGCGATTTCGTTAAATGGCACACACACACATATCGAGCACTAGCATGTAATATAATTTGTGAATCAATTTTATCAAAAACGATTATGAATGATGGGTAGCGTTAGTTTCGCGCGATAGTTTTGCACCGAATGTCGCAAATGTTTTAATAAGAACAGATCAGTTTTAATAAGCCTCCTTCCCTCTCGGAATCGTACACTAGCATATTAATTTCCACAGTGCATGTGTGAGAGGTTTCAAATAAAGTATATGCATAGAACTAGAAAACGGTTTCTTTTGCAAAGAAATTGCTCTCAACACCATCATGTTCGTGAAATGTTTTTTTATCTTCTGTTTTTTTAAAGTATTATTTCTCCTTTTATTTTCTGCTTATCATTTGTTTGTGTGCTTGTTTTGTGGGTTTTTTTTCATTCGCCCAAAAAACCTTTGTGTCGGTAATGCATCTCACTTATACCATCTTCGTCTTCTGCTCGTTACTGAGGACATTTGATCGTTTGACACTGCGGAAGTGGTGGTTGTGTAATGTTCGTTTTTTCTCTCTCTCTCTCTCTGTCAACCTTTGTTAAGTTGTGTGGATTGCATTTCCTTTTGCTGTCTTACTGTCTAGAGAAAGTGGCTGAAATGATGAAGTGATCGGTCGCGCTTACACCGTCAACTAGTAGACGCGTGTGTCGTATGATTAATTGATGTGTGTGCCGTGTGCCCTTCCCCTGTGCGTGTCTGTGTGTTTTCACTTTATAACTAGCGTTGTGCAAAAGCGGGAGGGAGAGAGGGTTTTGGGTTTTAGAAAAGTTGTCTCCCCTTCCATTGTTTAATAAACTTCCCCTTCCGCCACTTGTAATATTAATTCGTTACTGGCTGCTATCCGGTCTCAAAAATAAATAAAACAAACAAACAAACAATCCCAAAATAATAAAAACAACATTCTTAAAATGACGTAAAACTATTCAAAAACTGACTAGAGAATAGTGGTTTCCCTTGTGTGTGTTTTTTTTTATTGTGATCACATTTTAAAAAGAAAACCGCATTTCGTTTTTTTTCGTTCTTTTTTGGCCGTCTCGTCGCACCGTTTTATAGTCTGTCTTATCCTTTTTTGTATGTGTGTGTTTGCTTCTACTAAGCGACAGAACAGAGGAGAATCCTTCCGTATGAAATGAAACGTACAACCAGAGTAAACCATAATAATAGTAAACATAATTGTAACATCCTGTCTCTTAAACCCATCTCTTGAGGAGGTCTCGTATCGTGTCGTACCGTGTAGTTTGCCCCCCAAAACAAAAACGAAAATATTCTACACTTCCTTCTAGTGTCGCGGTTAAATATGTTGTTTCGTTGTTGTTCTTTTCTGTGCTTTTCTCTCTGTTCGTTTCATGAGAAGAAATCCATCAATCCGTGAGTGAGTCTGTGTTCCTGTTTGCTCGGTTCGTAACGCCGAATGAAACCGCGTTTTGCACGTTTCTCTTTCGTGTAGTGTTTCGTACCGCTCGTTACGTTGGATTTTATCGAGAAGCGCAATACGTTTTGCATCATTTCTTCTGTTTGTGTTATAAAAATCCGTACAAAACGATACATCCGTTATGTATGTGTGTGTGTGTGGCGGTGTTTAGTTCGGGTATCGCTTTATAGTTGCATTGCTGGTTGCATGAAGAATTTGTCCATTTTTCTCTCTCTCTCTCTCTCGCTTTCACTCCATCATACGCGTCTAGGAAACTGAGATCAGTAGCCGGACAGGATAGGGCGGGGGATGCTACCTTATTCCTGTTTTAGTCCATTGGCAGTGGGCTGTGCAGCAGCTGCTAGGGCCGCTTCCCGTCTGCTTGCCTGTGAGTGTGTGAGGTACGAACATTAGTGTTGGGATAAGTTCCACGTCTCTAGCCTTCCATACCTGATACCATATCACTAGCCGTCCGATCAACATGAAGGTGAAGACGAGCGCCGGGCCGGACCGTTCGAACGGATCGCTTACCATGTAGTGCGAGTAGACGGCCAGGAACATCAACAGCAGAAGCGTTATGTTGGCCGCATTTTTTATTTTATCTTTCCAATTGTGATGCGAAAAGAGAAATATAAAAAATGGAAAGTCATTTACATTATTTTTAGTTCTGAAAGGTTATGGAAAACACAACGAAATGGTATCTCGAGTGATCCTCGATTACTCCACATGGCTCGGTGATACTGTAAGAGCAGCATGTTTTATTCTTCTTAGTATGACTCAACAGACATCAGAAGCCATATGGTCGATATTGGATCTCCCAAGCTGTGTCGTTTCCAACTGGTGGTAGTCCATGAATTTTCCACCCCTGGGGGGGGGGAGTTACTTACGGCTAGGAATGAGCACCATGGCCAGCCCGCACAGCACCTCCAGTCCGCCGACCGATCGCCGATACCATTTGGAGGGTATTTTGAACTCCAGCAGTGTCGAGAGCGGGAACACTTTCGCATACTTGACGTAGTTCTTGCGCTGTAACGAAAATCATAAATATTGGTTAGTGTTGAAGTCTATCCGGCGCTGGTGTTGGTGGGATTCGCCAACAATTGAAAGTTATTTTAGGTAGGTTTCACTCTCGGTGTATGTCCATTCGGGGGAAAAAAAACATCCACTTTTGAAAAGCAGATGGAAGCGATTAAACTATTTTAGTGTAAATAAACTATGACTTAATCCATCGGGAACAGTTTGATACTCCAAAAGCAAAAAATGACGGCATTTTAAGTCAAAGTTGCAACTAGAATTCTTTGTTTCAACGATTTTGACAGTTCGATTTTGATGCCGTGACCAGGATCAAACATTAAACTGACTAGATTAACGATTAAACCAGGTAGGATCTTTAGCTTAGACTGTTGGGATTTATAGTAAATTGGCTAAATGTTTGCATTTGGTTTGAAGAATTAATGCCAAACTATTTAACATACTCCAACAGAAACCTTTATTATTTGAATCATTCTTGAGTTGATTATACTTTCTTGTTATACAACCAATTAAAAATCTCCTCACATCATCCATCACAAACAGTTTACAATAGCTAACAATGAGCGGTCAATTACACGAAGTTTATTCAGCACACTAAAACCGGCCAGTCGTCCATAAACACGTGGTCGTAGTCGTTAATTGGTACTAACAACATCCATCCCCCATGCTTCTTCGCTCTTCAAGCTTTACCTGCTTTAAAAAGATGCTTCTAATTTTTCTCTTCTGAAGCCTCTCATTCTTGCTCTCTCTCTCTCGCTCATTCTCTTCCATTTTTCCTCAAACGATCGTAAACGTGTCTTGTTAATGGGGTTGAAGTTAATGTTTACACTCGATCGTGCATACCGGGGTATGACTTTTTTGCCTCCGAAACTCCGGTTAGCTGACCTTGTACATCCTGCTTGCTCGCTTGAGACATGGAGAAATGCACCAAACGCACCAAACGATGAGATAATTTCATCGCGCGACATGCTAGTAGGAAGTGCAACTCGCGATGGTAACGAGAAAGATGATGATGATGGGTTTATAAAAAGACATCCTTCCATCTTGGAACGGGGACGGTGCGCCGTGATCTACCTTTACGGTCGTTCCCTTTCGGCCCTTGCGAGTAATGGGCCTTGGAAGGTCGTGTACGGGTATAAATAGTAGTTCTCTTTCCCGTGACACACACACAGAAGAGTCTCGGAGAGTATTTTTATGGCGACATAAAAGGGGGTTAGACACAAACGTTTTATTTGCAATTTTAAACCACAATTCAATGATTCGATCGCGAAGGTGATGCTAGCGCATATCAATCATGCGTTACTTCCTTTGCGGAAGTGCGCGAGAAAGATATGGTACACGCGAGCGTAAATAATATCGAAATGATTTAAGGCCGGCTCTAAAGCTGCCACGTTTGACGGGTGAATGTAAATAAATATCGGCACATCTTTACATGCAAAAGACGCACGTGCGCACCCCGTAATGGAGACGCCTGGTGTTTGATGAGTTTTCCCGCCACACATTATCGCACGGTGCACGGGGGTTGTCAAGGAAACGGGAAACGGTACCGTGAGTGAGCTCTGTTCTATCTCATAACGCAACTTCGCGTTCCTTCATCAGCTCCACGGCGTTGAACAATTGACGCAAGTCAGTCAGTGTGCTGCTTAAGACATCAACCGCGTCAAAATGGTTTCGACGTTCGATTTCGGTTATTTGCACACAGATAAGAGTTTCGGTTTTCGTGCCTTTTCGTTGACGTAGATCTCATTTCACGGTGCGAAAGAAGAGCATCAATATGCTGGCAGAACAACAGCGTCATCGTGACGCGTCTTAATCGCATCTGGTAGTACTTTAAAATCACGTTAAAAAAATGCACCTGTGGAATAATAATAACCTCAAAAACCGTGTCACTCTATTGTCGCTCAGCAAGACATAAATATCTTTTAATGTTTTATGTGACACAGTGCAACATAATTGCGCTGTTGCGTGACAAACACAGTGGGCGCTTCATTAGTACGGTACTGATACGTGTTGATTGTTTGCCGTAGTACCATTCGGTCCATCACCCTAACGGATGACAACCATTGACCTAACTAACAAACTCGGCACACCGACCACAGACACGAAGCTGCACGAAAAATCCAGGGAAACTGTCGCGTTTATTTTTACTAGAACCGTCTTCTACCATCACGCCGTCCACTGCTCTCTGCCACCGGCCGGTTCCGCTTTCCGTTGGCCTCGGTGGAACCATCGCGCGCGCCATTGCCACGTTTCGCTTTGCCGGTCATAGGTTGATTTACGTTCACACATACACACAACTGATCGGTCTCGCTTTAGGTCGGTGTAAGATCGCCTGTCTGCATTTGATGTGGTCGTTCGAGTAGGTTCACCAGCTGAGGGAAGGATTGCACTTATACTGACGGAGCGCCCCATACGCATCGGCACTGTTGTTAAGGCGATCGTGTCATCCACCGAGGAATTTGAGCATGCAGAGCAGTGGAATGCATACTGGTCAGGGTCAATGTTATGTGGGAGATGTGCTGTTTTAGTAAGATGCAGTAATCGTCCGTTTGATAAAAATCCCCAAACAGATATGTCAGCTGTCAAATGTCAAAACACTATCGATATCGATCTTTAGTACAACAAACGTTTTTAGTACACGCGAAAATGGGTGACAAAAAAGCCTCTACCAATTTCGTCGATATCAATCAATACGTTGGCAAAATTGACACGCATGCAACAACAGGAAAGAATGCGACAAGCGAGAAACCACACAGAGAAATAAAAAGAGACGTACAAAAGGCGGAATCAACAACACAAACCGCACACACTCTGTCCTATTCCTATTTATACTTCGACCCAGGATCGACCCGACGGTTGTGACGGTGGTTCTTCAAGTTCAAGCGGTACTCTCCCATGGCCGCACGCCATTACGGTTTGGCAATGGCCGCGCGCGTCGTCGGCTTTGAGCTGTCAGACCAGAGCTAGAGAGCCCGTCTCGCTCTATCTCCCGTTGCTCTTGCAATTATCGGCCACTGTGTTTACTTTGATTGATCGATGGATATATCCCGCCCGATAACTCACCGGATCGGCGATGATCGTGTGTGTACGGTAATGGCGAACCCATCGAGATCACTCTACTCGTCGGTTCTAACTCTCTTGCGAATTGTTTATCTAACGCATCATCTAATCCCTCCACCGTTCGATTTATGATAGTGCGGTACACGATCGATGCGGCTCTGAATCTTTGTTTATAAATATCGGCCACTTTTAGGATCCGAATTTGGTAGAAGAAGATCTATGACCATTCCGCCGAACAGTTCTATTTCCAATGATGGCGACGATTGTCCTACACAACAACTACAAAACTCCGTACGCCTTTCTATCGGGATGGAACGAGATTTGATGACGGACGCTGTCGTTAGTTGTGAAAGTTTTTCGTTCATTGCATAATATGCCTGAAGTTCCCTCTTTCCGACGAGTGTAATACCTGTGCTAGAGATATTAGTAGGTGTGTAGCTACCAAACACAGTGCACGATCAAGTACATGAACGATCGAAATAAACGGTCGTGAAGTCAATCATGATCACGGAATGCGTCAACCGCGACGTAAATTGCAAATCGATTGGAAATAAGTCCGCTCCAAATGTATCTAGATCACGTTTCAGTATTGATTTCTCGGACACTAAAAAAATGGCAGAACCAAACAAAAAAAACATACAATAACGATCACACACAAAACAAAATGAGAGAAAGCGAATTGCGATTGCCATTAACACGATCACAGTCGACCAAAAAAAGAAGGAACGAAACGTGCCCTGCATCGTGTGTTTTGGCCACAGTTCTTGTTTCGCTTTCCATTTCCTTTTTTCTACGTTCTACGGCAATACACTTGATTAAGGTGGCAATATTTATACACCGAATTTATCGGTTATTGGATCGATTTTGGCAGCGGAAAGCCACCGTTTGTTTTGCCCTGTCCGGTACGGGGAAATATGAAACGAAATTGGCTTTAATGAATAATCGAATGTGATGATGCAAGGGAAATCCGGCACGGGGGAACTGTGTTACAGCACACATGAGGACCTACACGTGTCCTTAATGTGTTTTCGATTTAACGAGCGATCGATTGCGCCGGTAAAATGACATTTTAATTGTACCATTGCGTGGGGAAGTGTGGTGTACTAAGAGTTTTAGTACAAATGGTCTAAAAAGGCAATCTGATGGAATACTTAGTACAGCTATCATACGAGTAGTGTTGTGTCGTGAGCGAAAGAGCTACCTTAATCGCTCCGCTCACCTTACTGAGCGCGCACAGTGCGCTCCTTATAAAATATCAGGTAGCTCCGCACTGTGCGTAAAGCGCTCCGAAGAGCGCGATGTGCAAAAAGCGCTCCGAAGAGCGCGATGTGCGATGTGTGAAAAGCGCTCCGAAGAGCGCGATGTGCAATGAGCGAAAAGCACTCCAAAGAGCGCTATGTGCGCTTCGGAGCGCTTTCCACACATCGCACATCGCGCTCTTCGGAGCGCTTTTCACACATCGCGCTCTTCGGAGCGCTTTTCACACATCGCGCTCTTCGGAGCGCTTTTCACACATCGCGCTCTTCGGAGCGCTTTTCACACATCGCGCTCTTCGGAGCGCTTTTCACACATCGCGCTCTTCGGAGCGCTTTTCACACATCGCGCTCTTCGGAGCGCTTTTCACACATCGCGCTCTTCGGAGCGCTTTTCACACATCGCACATCGCGCTCTTCGGAGCGCTTTTCACACATCGTACATCGCGCTCTTCGGTGCGCTTTTCGCACATCGCGCTTTCGGAGCGCTTTTCGTTCATCACATATCGCGCTCTTCGGAGCGCTTTTCGCACTGTGATGAGCTACCTCTCGCACACCGCTCACCGAGGTGAGCGAGAGCGGTTCGCTCCGCTCTTTGAAAAGAGCTACTTGACCCAACACTACATACGAGTATTAAAGCAAAGCTTTCTTATGTTTCTTTGGAGAAGATATTTGACCACTTGCAGACTGTTTTGACGTATTTTTAAGTACCGAACAACTACAGGACCTAGAATTGCTCTTAAAATGTAAAAGTTAAGCGAATAATTCTACCAAGGTTATCTGTGTGGCAAAGCTGAAAGTGCTCAAACGCTCATGTTCATCACGCCCCATCAACCCGTGCACTAAAATGATGCAAAAAGGATGCAAAGGTGTGGAAATAGCCCATTGGCAGCACAGAACCTGAACCTATCTATACAACAAGTTCATAGTGCAAATGGTGCCAACAAACACGGTGTTACGAAACAGTAGTGTTTATTGTACAGCGTTTACTCTTAATTCTTATACGTCCGGCGACAAAAAAAAAAACGAGAAGACAGTTTGTTCCTTAAATTCCCCTAAATGTTTATGTTTGAAAACAAGAAGATCACTGACACGATCGTGCGAAGAAAAGGAAGGTAAAACCAAAACAAAATAACATAAAATTGAAGACAAAATCCGTTTTGTCGTTCAAAATAATATTACAAAACACACAATCTTGCTCGAATGAACTCTCGAGCGTAGGAGAAGGTTTGCCAGAGTCGCGCTAGGGGTGTCCTCTTGCGTTTCTTCTTCACTGTAGCTGTAGCTAGATGTTCTACTTTTCAAATGGGTTCCGAACTTTTCGCCTGTGTTTACCATTGAGAAGAATCTGCCTCTTCTTCCGCGCCGGATCTATGGTGCGTCTGTTGGGGACCGATGACACGAGCCCGAGGATTCCCCCAGGGTACGGGAGACACGCGGCAACAGCAAAACAAAATGTAGCAAAATTTGCTCCGATTGCTATTTTAATAAGTGTTCCACCCCGTCAGGGAATGGGACCACAGGGGTACAGCGAATACAGTGCGTAACGAGGGATGTGTGACCCGTGTGAGGGGCGATGTGTTTTTATTTTGTTTTGTGAGCATCTAACGCATTTGGTGGCGAGGATAATTCATAGGAGATTTATATATTTGAGGTTAATTTTTAATATCAAAAAGAGATTCTCGTCAAATATTTGCCGTTGCAAGAATAGTTGAGATTCTAGCGTACACAAACCAAAACAACAATCAAGTAGGCCTCTTACACAGAGACATACTGTGTGTGTGTGTCAAAAAGAAACAACAGCATCCCAGTATGCAACCGTACACGCTCTCATCGAGTGTTCGGGGGAAGCTACCAGGTCGTGCAAATGCATATTCATTAATTTCGAGGGCAACACAATACACTTTCGGAGCGTGTCGGTGTATTATGAAAGTGGACACAAGTTGTCTGATCTCGTGTCGTGTCGTGCAAAGAGGAGAAAACAACGGTAGAGAGAAAAGTGACAAAGGATAAGCGCATCGGAATCGAGATGCGAGCTTAATTTGACAGATACAAATGATGGCGGCGGCAGGCGATTAGAATAACACCGATAAAAGTGATGTCCGAATTGTTAGCCTCGGGTTGAGACTTTGAGAACATCATTCGTGGATCCAAGTTGTGCTGTTAATCTTCGGTAAGTCCTTCCCGTTTTGGAAGCCTCAGCAGTAATGTTGTTCTATTTTCATTTTCTACTCCACTGCAGATGCAGATGCATTATTTATTCTGGACAACTCTTCTGCTCTTCCCTCACAAACACATACAAGCATCAAACGTACTACTACTACTACTACTGCTAATAGCCCCACAGGAAACACCTACCAAATCTCGATGCAGGTCCTTGCTGAGGTGTGGCGATATCTTCATGATGCCGATGAATATGAAGAACAGCCCGAGGAGTATCGAGAGACTCCTCAGCACCAGGGAGGACATTTTCTGCGCGTTCTGCGTAATTTTGACGGCCGTTCGAGGGTACGCGGGTATCGCCGAGAAACTGCTTCTACAAAGCTACACAAGCTACGGCTGGTCACGCGGGTTTTCGACTTCCGACACTATCTCGAACTCACTTCAATCTTCTATCTATATTTTCACCTTGTTGTGTGCAGCAACTCTTCACTCATTGAATGCCCTTTTTCACTGCTTTCGTTTCGATATACTTTATAGCTGATTTTCACTGCCACCACACGCGGATTGCTTTTTGCAGATAGAAGGAAGAAATGCTTTGCATTAAAACACAACACACGCACAAATGCTCATCAACTTCGCTCCGGAGAAAAAGGATGCTGCAGGTGAGATGTAAGCTTTTACCTGGGTTTTAACTTTCAAGCACTTTTTGCTTACTCTACAACTCTACGGAACGCACACACGAAAATTGTGGACACTGAATCGAGAATGAAAGCCGACGAGGATTCTTGAACCCCACCACACGCACACGAGAAGCCTGCTCACGGGCTCACTAATCAATAACCGACGACGAGAAAAAGCGCGATGGCCGATGATGCTGGCTTGGTGGCTGGCCGCTAGATGTTGATGGCCCTTGGTTAAGGAGGGTTGAAAATTTCTACCAGATCAGAGTGAGACAGTGCGAAGGGAGCGGGTGCGCACGCGTCCAAAGTTGTGGTTCCGCTAACCACACTCACAGAAATCGTATCCGGCTAGAAGGGGATACGATGGTGTGGGGCGTGGGTGGGTGTGCGTGCGGATAAGGATCGTGACGAGACAGGACTCCACGGCCCGAGGACGAACACAACTGTCATTGACCGTACGGTACACACGAACCCGGTCAGCTCGGTCCCGAAACCCGAAACTGTCAAATCAAACTGACAGTTAGTACAAAATTTCAAATCACACACACCTCCTGCTTCGGGTTAGTTGGATCGGTTTCGTAGTACTTTCTGTGGCACCTGTTGATGTGTGTGGCGGCGGGCGCGTTTCGCTTTCATTCGAATGCCAAAATACCGATGCCAAGAGGAATTCTATGCTTTGAATTTCCCTATTGCTGCACCGTTTCGTTGCAATGTGAACACTTTATCAAACGTACGCACGCGCACACACACACACGTACATAAAATCACGCACACTTACACACACACGCACGCCCCATACACATCGATTCGCAAAACGGCGCTATTTGCCGCTCGCTTTCGTTCTTTTGTCGTCGTCGTCGGTTTGACTGCTGGATGTGGCCACGCGGGCTGATGCTTTTCGTCTGGGAGCTCTGACTTTACTGCGCTCGGTGGCTACCCCAATGTGTGCTGTCATTTGATGTTGCCGATTGTTTTTTTTTTTTGTTTGCTTGGTAGCCGAACTCTCGCTCTCTTAGATTTGTGCTCCGTGCACCGGGATGCTGTGCATTCTCTCGTTTGGATTTATTTTTGAACCAAGAGGCAACGAATGCTTCTCGTGGTGCGCTTCTTTGGTTGGCATCCTGTTTTGTTGTCGTTGTGATTGGGGGTTTGCCTTATCACTCAACCAGCCTGGTTGTATGCAATTGATAAGCGAGTAAATCACATTTAGTAGTAGTTTTGGTTGGCGATGCCTATCGTCGTTCGATCTCATTTTCTCAAGGCAAATGCACATAATTCAAAAGATAACAAAAAACAAAATGATAAGAAATGTGCAACAACAGGAGCTACTCCGTTTGAGGACGAATAACCTTCCAAGAGAGGATAAATATCCCAAAACGTAATAAATAAATATTAACCCGTCCCGAAAGCGACATCTATCGTTCGTGCATGGAATCTCAAAACTTGCTCGAAAGCATTCGAGCAATGGTTTATGTCCTCGCTAATCGAATTTAAATTATTTTCGCTTTCAACGGCCACTCTCCTTAGTTTTACGTTTATATTCTTTCTACAAGTATCGATCAAATAGTTTAGAAACCATTTTATTATTAAAATCTAACTTAAAACGCTTTTATTTGTTTCCTTCGTTTTGCTTGACGCGCATTACACATCCATTATTACATCGTTCTTCTCGCTTGCGACGCGCATTCTCTATTAGCTCTATCCCTTCTACTTGTCTCTGGGATCATTTATCATCCTAGCGCGCTTGTCGTGCTTTCTTAATAACTGCGCGAAGATATTCTTCGGATCTACTAGAAAAGAAAAATCATACTAAAAATGCTGCTGCAAAATACTTCCAGTAAAACACGCGGAAAGCGCAACTAAACCAAAATTGCTTAAGCGTGTTTGTATTTTAGCGCTTTGCGCACATCGTTACGCGCAACTTTTCAGGCCTTTGTTTTTGTGTTTTGCTGCATACACTTACATGGAACGAAAAAAAAAAACACGCTAGAAAATGTATTGTATAGCACACTATCGTTTGTTTGTTTTTAGCTAATATGGGCCGAAATGGGCCGCCCAGAATACTAATGCTTTGTTTTTGCTTTTTATGGGTGTTGTGCGCGTGTACCACGGTACAAATATGGGTATTTGATAGAAAGATATACACGATATTAAAAGCTTACCAGTTCACTTCTTTCATTTATGCCTCCTTTTGCCCCACTTGCATTTGCACGCATTATTTCGATTCGAATAAAAATTCTTACCACTAAATTCCAATAGAAACGTCTTCGTTTTTTCCCCCTTTTTCATCGACCGAAAGTAGTGTCTCGCGGCGGAAAAAGCTAGTGCACCAATTCCCTTGCTTACACCTACAAGAGCTATCATTTTCACAGATACCTTGGAGGGAATCAATTGTGCATGTATTATGATGCTGTATGCATTTGTTTCTTCAACTACCGATTTAGGTTATGCTCGAAAGCACAGAAAAACACTTTCGTCATCCGTCAAAAAATCATCTAGTAAAGCTTACCACTATCGTGCAACTATCGTGTCAGGATTTTATCCCGCTTTTCTCGAAAGAAAATCAGGACACGGAAAAGCAACCTTCTCTTCTTCAATGTGTTTTCAGCCGATATGTGTGAACGTGGTTCGTGCTTCGTTTGCTTCTGTTTTACATCTACTTTTCTGTATAAGTCTGTGTTCCAGGTCTGTTATGACAAAGATTGTTCGAAAGAGATTAAATTTAGGCACTATTTTAGGTAGTAATTGGTGTCAATTGTAAAATCCTAAAATTCACCTTCATCCAAAAACCCTCTCTATCTATGGTTAGTTTTACATTGTTCCTTATTTGTTTCGTATTTGATTGTATACTGTGTTATGGTTTCCTGAATTTGCTTTCTACCGATCAGTCTGATGAAAAGGTGACCGTCCTGAGTGTGGTGAATCCATCAAATATTGATGCATACACTGCTGCATCTTCGAAGACAAAGTTTCTGCTGATTGGGTGATGTTTTTGCTTCTGTCTCTCTACTCGAGCGTTGTTTCTGTTTGGTTCGACTTCGGCTTGTGCTGGTTCCCCGGTCTGAAACGGTCTGGAATGTATGGGTATCCTTACGCTCGCTTCACGTACTGTGCAATCGCCACCATCGTCAGGACGGTGGCCACCGCCATCAGTACGCTCGAGACGGAAATTGCAGTGGCACCGCCACCGTAACGTGCCTGCCCGCATGCCGGCGGACACACGGGAATAACGGACTCGGTAAACTCGACGCGTCCCTCCGCCTCGCCCAGCTTGTTCGTTGCCTGACAGATGTACTCCCCATACTGGCGCTTTTCGGCCGTGATGACACGCAGCGTCGAATCGGTAAACTCGTCCGCGGTGGCAAACTGTGACAGCTGGTAGTGCTGATTGCTGGACAGCTGCACACTGTCCTTTAGCCAACGGATGGCCGGCGGTGGGTACGCTTCGATGTGACACTCCAGATCCATATCGTACTGAAGGGCTTGCTCGACGCGCGGTCTCGGTACCGTCACTACCGGTGCAAACTCTACCTCCAGATTGACGTTACGCCGGTCGCCCCGACTGACACCGTTGTCCGCCACACAGTAGTACGTGCCACGATCTTCCTTGTGTACCGAGTGAATGTTTAGCACGTTGCCGGAGTACGTTGCACCACCTGTTTATCGAGGGACAGAGCAAGAAAACATACAATTTTAATACCATCATGCTGAGGGTTTGTTCGCTGGGTGTTTTTGGGGAGACAAATAAAACATAAAAAGTTTAATTAATTTACTGCAACCGTTTAATACTGGTACCGGGGTAAAAACCTCCACAAGCCCTTGCCTACCCTTTTGAAGGTGCGCATTAGATCCCAAAGAAAAATGGCTTCCGGTTGTTGCAGGAAGATGCAAGAGAAACTCGGACCTCTCAGTATGTGTACTGTTAACCCCAAACACAACCGTCCCGTACAATCTGTCGTCCGTTTATCCCTTCGCGCTTTACTGATCACCCTACGCAGGCTGTCCAAAATGCGTGCAACCTGTACGCAACCCTCCACAGACAGGCTATCCATCCGCGAGCATCGAGATGTGTTTGTCGCGAGTCAGTGAACACGCAACCCGCACACCACCGGATCACAGCGGCACAGTGGTCCGATAATTTGCTGCTGTCCACATGCATGTCCGGACGCGCGCGCGCTTATGAATAGAAAATTAGTGCAAAGGAAATGATATCCAAAACTCGATGAACTCGCTAAGGGTCGAATTTCGTATTTCGTAAGTTATGAGCAAAAGCTAGCACGCACTAGGAATTCTTCTGATTCTTTCTCACTGTTATCGCATTAACGGTTCCGAATCCACACAAAAAACCCAAAAAAAGGTGGGATACACAAATTAACATTATTTGTCACTGTCACCTTCCATTTACCTTTCCAGAGAGAGAGAGTGTAATCGAATGTCCTCGTCCTAGGACTTCATTTCCTGTTTCTTTTTCTTATGGAACGTTCGTTACACGTCAGTGGAGATGTCACCGAACGCAACAAGCCGAAACGAATGCATTCGTTTGTGTCCTTGCACTTAAAAGCGAAACATTGTGTATGGAACCTATGCGATTAGATTTCAATACTCTCTTGTTTTTTTCTACTAAAACGAAGGAAAACAATACATTCATTCATATACATAGAATGCTCGTTATTACGATATGAGTTTGGGTCCAAGTGCCAAGCCAACGGTCACGGTACTTGAATGCATAAATCTCATTACGAATTTGAAATTCCCTAATGCAACAAAATGCGCTGTTATGCGCTGCTCTTGAGTGAGTTATGCTGCCGCATCTTTAAAACGAAACTACATATGTGAACTAGCGTTGTAATTAGTGATCGCTCTGCTCCACTAACGGAAACGTTTTCCACACGATATAAAATAAGCATATTCATAATTAATTAGGCAGCAAGTGTCAAGTGGAACGACGCACTTGAACTCTTGAAGGGAGCATTTTCCCCATATCGCTATACATTTATGTAGGTGAGATATAAAACAGAACGCACTGTTTGAGCCCTGCAACATCTCTTGAGAATTTAATATATTTCGTATGCATTAAAAAATAGACGACGCTTTCCTTTTTTCATGATGGAGGGCCAAAATTGCATTAGTTATCTGTCCAAAGTTCGATACGTTACTGGAAATGTGATCAGAAATGTAATGAATACATCGTGAAAAGTAAGGCAAACAGTTTGATCGCCTTCCAATAACATTGCATGTTGTCCAAGATCTTCATGCCACCTCGATTGTTCTTCAGATCTTCAGTGTCGTTGATTGTTGGGCAAATGTTTGCTCATGCATTGAACCCGACTAGGCAATAAGCTACAAACTCGTTCGCCCTCCTTAGATGAAGATCATCATTCTTCTCCAACATAAAACCAATAGAAAATTAGCATTTCTCGCTTGTTTTCCAAGTTCGTTCGTGTCGAGGTATTGATATTTGACGTGCGCCATAAACTGTCTTCCCGCTATGATCGGAGGAACGAAACCTATCGTTACGTTTCCTGCATGCAAGCGTTTTTATATGTTTTGTCACCGAACTGAACAGCTGACAGGCGCGGCGATTGTTTGTCGTCCACTACGCTGCTGCACTCGGGAAACAGAACAGGCAACCGTTATAGTTAAATGCAGCTCTGTGATCACATCAAGTATGCGCATCGAGCAATCGAACCGAAAGATAGTTTGTGAGGGCACGAGAAAAAACCCGGGCTTATATTCGAGAACACTTCACAACACGACTGTCCCTGCATTTCAATGAGATGCTTGGTACAGTTCTGTGCCGGATTAGGCGGGAGCGAGGCACGTTCCTGTGACACCATCGATACTATTACACAGGAGAAATTAATCCTCGCTTCGATGCATGCTCTGAAGTGCGCCGCAGTTGTGCCTTTGTTCTTGTCACCTCTCGGTTCCCGGGGTTCCTGGTTCCTTTTTCGAGTGTTTGCCGACTGTTACAATTAGGTGTTCTGGTGTTGTCTGGGTTCTGAAGTTGTCATCCATAAAACCAAACGGACCAAACCACGGGATAGCAGAGGGACGATCTCTCCGGCTGCGTGTATAAAGAGAGGTAAATGTTATTATCCTGTTTCAATCAAAATTGCTGCGTATTGTGCTCTTCACACTTATCTGCAACTGCAGTGTCCTGTCCAGTACATGGTACAGTTCTACAAATAGTTTTTTTTTGTTTTACTGCTGCACCATGATTATGGTCCTGCAATGTCCGATCCCCGACATTGAACACCTTTTTTGGGTTGCATCGTTTGCCAATACAATTTTATCCCATACTCGGGTACTTGGATTATGGGGTCCCTTCCGGCTGCAGGAAGTGTGTGCTGGGAAAACACGAAACAGTGAGAATTGCTCGGGTGATATAATCCACTTATCTCAAGGACTGGCGGCAATCCCCGGGTGTTTCATCTCGAATTAACCACTTTTTAGGGAGGTGAAGAACTCAACGAAATCAAACAGAATGGCGCCAACGGTTCAAAGGAATACAGATTTTTCGCTAGTTTGCTTTGAACTGTTAATTTTTTGAGCTTATCCTCCATTTTTTCTCAATTAGCGATTAAAATTGTCATAGAATGTAACACTATTGATATTCCCAGGGCCAATAAGGTTATGAAATAAAACTTCCATGTCGAGTTATCGCTCTGTGGACATTCAATCGAAAGTTCAAACTCGCGTAAGCACTCCGAAGAAAAGAAACGTTCTAGCAAGTAGAGCTGCAGACATCTCTGCCTCATTATTATCTCCGAAAATGCGTGCTCACAGCCGGTGTCAGAAATTAGAAATTTAGAACCGATACTTGCACATCGTGCCTCCACCATAGACACACCGCCGCCAAACAGCGCAACACCTATTGTGTTTGATATCCGATGCGGAAGCACTGTGACAGCTGGAACTCGGTGATGCGTTGCTTTTCGCCCATTGTTTTGCCAACATCCGCACAAAACGAACGGAGCATAATGTTGGGATGCGTAAGCGGATTGTACCATTCGTACCCACCACCACCTAAATTCGGTTCGTGACGAATGACGCTCGCGTCAAAACTATAGGACGCTGGTACGAGAGTTATCTACTGGGAAAAGGATGTGATCCTTTTTCCAGCTTTCGCTGGAGCGCTGATGGTGTTGTTCACTGTTGCCGGGGATGGGTTACATTCTCTAGGATTTAATCCACTTATAACGCTATCTTACCGTCCAAACCGATACGCAGCCGGATACTGAAGGACGTAGGCTGCATCAGGAGGAAGAATTCATGCTTTCGTTCTGCTTTTTTTAGGGTCAAAGCAAAACAGATATTCAGAATCGGGTCCAATTCATGTGTGATTATACACACACTCCAATGCTTGAGCAGTGGCAGTACAAAAGTCGAACTTCCCGAGACCCCTGTGAGAATGGTAACACAATTTTTTGCGCAGACTCTTATTAGGGAGGAGTCCTAGAATTCCTCCTCTTTCGATCCTCTCGGGGTATTAAATGTAGCGCCAGAAGAGAAGCAGCAGCAGTACCAGCAGACTTGGACGATGTAATGATAGGTTTCGATGTTGGCATTAACGAACTCGATTAGAGAATTGGCAACACGGCAGCAGTCCCAGCAGCTGCAGGCGTAGTCCCAAGGTTCGTTTACGTTTAGAAAATAATAGTTAATTGATGGCCGATGGGCATGGGACACGTCACTGGGTGGGTGCGCCGGCGGTACGTGTTCCTTTTTGAGTTGTGACATAAGCTTGTTTGCTGAACTTTTTACATCAATCGCACGTATACGCACACATTGGGCAGTACGTCAGTTAAAGAGGATCAATTCCAAACTCAAAGCCCGACACCAATCTCGTTTAACCTAAATTAGTTAACTTCCAAAGAATGTGAAGCTCAATTTGTCGCATTATTGTCTGCCCAACCCAACTGTCAGCTGTGTGGTGGCCAGGGTCTCTACCGTTTGGGTTGTGACAGCCTGCCGCCAAATGCATTTCTCATTAGCAACAATTGTGCTTGTACCGCCGATAGGCCCACTAACGGCAGGAAAAACTGCAGCTAATTATTTAAAGATTATTTTGTCACCAACTGTTTCCATTGACGGGAAGTGAAGTGTATTTCGGATGCGCATGGATGCACACTGCTTTAGCAATATGTGTACGCGCCATGCACATGTAGTCGGGAAGTGGAAACCTAGATACAGTGACTGTCTGTCTGTCTCTCTGGCAATACCGCACACTATCTAGTGTATTTCAACTTTTGGTTTTTAGTTCACGCGAGATACGTATGAAAGGTTTTGCAAAACTGATGGACATTTGCATACAAAAGGTGAACCAGTTTCTGCTGCACACCCGGGCTCATATTTACGTTCGCTTTTCCACACGTAAGAATCAAATCGCAAAAACACACCCGGAAGTGAAAAGGATACCGCCGCCAGGGGGTTCTATCGGGTTCAAACCTTTAAAACATCGACAACGACTCACACTTTCCTGATTGATAAAGCTAATGGCAACATGCACACACCGGAAGCCACACCCTTTCATCTTCATCCGGACAGGAGGAAGAGAAGGAGAGCCGGAAAAGGAAGGCCCTAATCGGAAGGGCGGAGAGAAAGACATCAGCACCCATGCCGGAGAGTTCGTTTTACCCCCAGGATTGACTGACACTCGCAACAAACGTTTGTGCCGGATATGCGAAGTATCCTTCATCGACTGTCGTCCTTTCACTGTCCTTTCCCTTTCGCCAGAGGTTCGATACTTGTGTCCCACACACCACGAAACATAACCTCACCTTCGCCCCGCCACATACATAAGTGTACCAAGGACAAGGACACAATGATATGGACATGGGCAGCATTGGTTTGACAATTTTAACGACTTTCGCTTAAAACGGACGGCTTGGGTGTAGTAATGGCTATAGAAAGCGAAAATAAAAAGGGAAACCATATAGACGGTTGCCTGCTTTGTGTCATTGAAATCTCATTGCTCTGTGTGCCTGTGTGAGGTTTTTGGGGAATATCCTCGGGGAACTTTCCGCATGCGGCAGATCTCAAGCGTATGTGTACGCTCATAAATTAGCTTTCCTGACAGGTCGCTGTTACCGGTGGTGAGCGTAGGTAGAACACTGGTAGAATTCCTGTAACCCACAACAATATGTCGGGATGATGCGCTAGAGAGTTGTGTTAGAATCAAAACGCATTTCTCTTACCCAATGATCTGACTTTTGTTTGCCTTCCGAACGATCCCGCAAACAACCACCGCTCAGGCGGGAGTTTTTCGCGCCCTTTCTGGTGGTACCAACCGCCAGCATATGTTGGCGCAAAGGTTACCGACACGAGCGTGTTCCTACACAGTAGAGGAGTTGTTACCACCACATTAAACGGACAAACTATAAAAAAAATAGATGTGGAAAGTGTGTGCGGACACAGTAGTGTCAACATTGCCACTTCGGATCGGAATCGAATGGTTTTCTGCAGCTGCCAAAGTCGGCTATTCGCCAGGTTACGGGTGAAATACGGGTTACGACGTGGTGGGACAGCTACACTAGACGCGAATCGTGTTGATGAATATCCGAATGGGAAACGAATGACGAAGCGCAGTTTTTACTCAACTGTCCGGACACATCAGAGACGATGCAAACAGAACAAACAACATTAGAATGCTTTACGGGAATTAGATGTAAAGTTGGATTTGGGAGAATCTAGGGGATTTTCAACAGTTTCATAAGCTCATGAAAATTTTAACTTGTCTTGTTTCTTTTGTATTCTCTTATCATATAAAGTGATATAAAATGCCTTCCAGATGTAACAACAAGCATGTCCAGATGATTAAAACAATGTACGCTTAGAGATAACTATAATCTAAACAAATGAACGACTATTTTGTTGCTATCGATAACCACGTATTGTTTGAAACATATGGACATGCATAGCCATAAATAACTATATTTAATTAAATACAGAAACCACATAAAATAGAAAAAAGAACACAGACTCCTGCGTACGAGGATCAATATAAATATAACCAATCGTACGAATATTTACGGTTGACTTCGTGCTCCCTTATTTTATATTTCGGGCGAAAATAAATTTACTGCCTCCTGCATGCATACAAATGCACGTGTAGGTTGCATATCGGGGTTCCATCCAGGACAAAATCATGCACCGGAAATGAAATCAAGAACAACGGATACCTTTTCCAAACATAAAATAAAATAAACCCACCCCCAAAACAGGGATAAAAGACAATGCGCGAAGTGAAACAACAGCGCCATGCACGCGTTTTTGTGAAACACTCTCTCGGTTCGAAAAAGGGAGCGAATAAATAAAAAAAACAGGACACCATCGCGGCTTTTATTTGCAGAGTAGAGTGTGTAGTAGTAGCAGGTGCAGTTTTTGTCATGTTATACCGGACCCACCGCCTCACTCCGGAGCAGTTCAGTAGAAGGTAAACATATTTCGATTCATTCACCAGCTGGCGCCGTTCTAGCGGGGAAGGATTATGTTGCCTGGGGAGTTGTTGGGCCGTGTCCACCACCTACACGCCACACACCAACTGGAGGGTCGCCGTTGTGCAAGTGCAATTTTCAACTGACCCTACACTCACACACAACGTTGACCTGTCTTCCTGGTGGGGGCAGGCTTTTGAAGTGGCGACCAATGAAATTTTAATTAATTACAATTATCGTAGTGGAAGAAGCATGAAGGAACTGGGAAGGCGGTGACACATCCCAGCTCTGCACATTATCGTTCTGGCCTGGAATTCAATTAAAGAAAGACCGAGACACGATTGTCTAAGCACGCATCGCGCTTGTCTCTTCCTTTTTGGTTAGTAAATATTGATTTTTCCGTTTTTCTTGTTTTAGGTTCACTCAGGAAGCATACTTCCAACGGCAGGAAGTGAGACGAAGATGACGCCACAATGACGCTTCTAAAGAGAATTTTTCTTCCGGTAGAAAAAGTTGATCGTAGGGGGACAGAAATTGAGACATTCCTGGTCGCACTTTAACGCCGCCAGCAGATTGCAGACGTTCGATATCGGTACGTTAATTACGATGATAGTGCAGAAAATTGGAAAGTAAAACCTTCCCGACGGCTGTACTATAAAATATTCAAAAGACTTGTATCTGTAAGTTCGAACAGTAATAACTACCTTTGATACTCCTCACGCTCACGCCACCGTTACGTTGATGGGTGAATGATTTATTCATTTTCTGCGCGGGAGTTATAATGTCCGTTTTACGGCACCAAGGAAGGGACAGCGTTCATGAATCATACTTTTTTTGTCCTTGTTTTTTTTTGCGACATTTCCAGGAAAAGATTTAATCGATGGCACTAGACACGAACGTTCGCTGTTGAGGAAAGACCGTGTATATTACACCCAGATGACGGAGGACGCGTGGCTCATCATATTTATAAGGTTTGTTGCAGCGTTTTTTTTTTTCAAACTGTTACACAACTTTTCCTTTTATAATTTAATTTTGTCATAACCGATGTTATTCGCTTAGATATTTTATTAATCCCAGTAGAGTTGTTTCGGAAAGCAAATTTTACAAACTCTCTTACACCCTTACACAACCTAGCACGTGTTTGCATTAGGAAAATGAATCAAAGTGGTGTCGTAATTCACTTATCGTTCGTTTACGAGCGATTAGCCAACTGGAGTTAATCTCGGAGCACAAAACCCTGGCCGGAAATGTTCTTCATTTCCCTCGAGGGAGATATAAAATGGTGGGAGAATAAATCGTTTTCATGGTCGTGTGCTGTACTTGGCCTCAGGGCGAGGCTTTTGAAACATACAAGAAGACAATGTGTCTCTGTGTCATGTTAATTGATTTATCGCATTCGGGTTTGTCCTTTTTTTAAGGGGTTCGGTAGCGTCCTAAAGTGAGAGTGAAATTTATATACATATTTCTTAAATTTTGCTTCGCTTTTCCCTTCAAAACGTCAAGGGACAAGTAATGAAACAAAGTCTGTTTTCTTATCATTCTCTATTTAATCTATCTGAAACCGTAATCCATCCTTTTCATCAATCCACCTGGCACGGACTGTTTATCTATTCCGAGCAACACTTTTTTATCCTTGATCCTTGATGCTTCTCCTGACGGGAAATGTAATGCCCAACAGCTTGACACGCTTCGTTCGCCGCTAATTAGAAAGTATCTAAATTGAGCTCGACGCAGCCACAGGAAATAGGGTTTTGACACCAAACGTACATTAAAACGTCGCGTTTCCAGGATGGATCAACAAAAAAAAAACAGGGTGTGTACCATACACCTCCAGGTTTTTGGTAGAACTTCTAGATCCTATATCCCCACCACAGGCTTCACAAATTTGTCGATGGAAATTATCATTTTTCCCGCAAACGCAATGGGTTGCGTGTCTAGGGTTCACTTGAGCATGAAATGTTTTCTTCCACGCGTCAAACTCACTCCCGAAGACCATCCGTCATGCTACCTGTGTGTAAGAGTGTGTGCCCATATGCCAATATTGAGGTGAGGGCTAACAAACTAAACGAACTAACCAGACAAACAGGGTGAAACAAAAAAAAAACTTAACAAACCGCACTTAGTTACGCGTCTGCGTGTAAATCGTCGTGGTAAAAGTGTGTCTAGTCCGGATGTCGCCGGTTCCTTACCGGCGTTAGGACCTTTACCATACGTACGACAACTACTACTACTGCTGCTAATGCCATGGTCACCCCGTCGTCAGTCATTTGCCATCATTAGTCCTTCTTTCAAGGAACCAAACCAGAACAGGTAGATCCGTCAGAGCAGTCACAGCCATCGAT
This sequence comes from Anopheles maculatus, assembly GCA_002091835.1. Taxonomy (NCBI): domain Eukaryota; kingdom Metazoa; phylum Arthropoda; class Insecta; order Diptera; family Culicidae; genus Anopheles; species Anopheles maculatus. The sequence continues at coordinate 33,842 of KZ061938.1, read as the reverse complement.
CACCGAAAGGAGTTCGGTCCTTCAATCAAGCTTTCTGTTAGCTTATCCTTATGTACACACATGCTCTATGTAAATTTGGACTATTTGCCTCGATGTCTAGGAAAACTCAAGCACTCAAGCCCTCGTCATAAAACGACGGACAGAAAAACAATCCAAAAACGATAATAAACGTTTCGTCGCTGCGAACGGAACACGATCGGTTTGCGGAATATGTTGATCTACTCCATCCAAAACTGTGCGGAAAACAAAATTTATGCACATCGTTTACGGTTGGACCAAAAATCCGTACCCAACACATCAACCGGTCACGGTCACCGGGATTGTTATTACACCCAGAAGGCACGAGAGAGAAGGAGAAATAGAGCCTTTTGGAGTTTCTCTATTCTGTTGTTTTTATTTCTTCTCATTGCTGCCCTATCCTGTCCCAGTCCCTGTAACCATAAAACGATTACACACAACATAAAGCAGCAGCATTTGAATGGGTGTATTTGATTGGTTTTATATGTTTCCTCTACTATAGGGTGAGAGGGTGCATGTTAAAAACAACAAAAAACTTCCTTCAAATGTCCTTTGCAACATTTTATGCAGTCACACGGGACATAAAGCCCGGGTTTTGATCGAAATATGGTTTTCGGCGTTGTGTCTGACCCTCAAAATATGTTGGGCCCAAGGGCGCCTTGACGGTGTTTATGACAGCAATTGACAGTGACGCCCGACCAGGACGACGGATGCGGTTTTGCATCGCTTAATTCACCTGGAACGGGTGGCGTGTTCGTGTCGTTAAAGTAGGATGAAAAATGGTTAATTTCTCCCTACGCTTGCTGGCAAAGCCTGATGTCCTGGGGTGCAGCAGCGGCAAGACGACAATCGAGTCCTCCAAAGTGCAACTTCCAATTAACTATCTATTGTGCGTCGTGGCGGTGGTTTGTCGATTTGATGCATCTATTCTACTTCCACAGCGTTTTCAAACGTTTTCTTGCGTGCAGTGATGCATCTGAACTAATGATCCTTTTTGCTACGAACGTTTAGCCGCATGCAGTTCACATTTTTTAAGGGTCGTAATGTCAACAACAAAAAAATGAAGCGGAAACCGAACGAACCGATGCCGGCAAAATAAACATTCCGCAATCCGGGGAAATAATAATAATTCGTGCAGGCAACAGCAAACGATAGCCGTTGCCCGGAACGGTTGAGGCCGCACAGTCAGATAACGGACATTGAAAAAACACCGCAACACGGCGGGGCAAATAGAAATTCAACGTTTTATGCACCAAGCAACAAAAAAAACAACAGCCCTCCATTCGGAAAACGAAATTCACCTGGAAAACCAACCAGCAAGCTCGGTGGATGAGTTCTTTAAAAAAAAAAAAAACAGGCCCAAAAAATCTATCCTCAACCTTTTAACCTTGGCACGAAACATGACGCAGTCGTGGGGTATACAATCGGATCCTAAAACAATATTTATACAACTCCCAAACCCCGAAAAAGGGAAAAAGATCCGATCGATCCTTGTATCATCTCTGTCAAATCGGCAACAGGAGAGCTTTGATGGCAATCGCTGGATACAGACCCAGGGCGTGTCAAATGCTAAGCTGAGTCCCGTTCTCCAATTTCCCATCTGTTCTGGTGGATAGTAATCAGGCAACACACAAAGTACGAAAGATCGGAGCACGTTTCGCAACATGGTTGTTGAAGTTGTCGCCATATTTGCATCATTATGGGTCCAACAGTTTATTAGCCAACTATGCAAAACTTGTGCAGGGGAATTGGTGAATCCTTTTTTAGATTGGAAAGGAAAGGAACACAGCACAGCACGAAACAGGCTCTGGCTGACAGAACCGGCAAAATAATAGTGAGAGAGTGTATGCGGCGGCATATTTCAATTTAAAAAAACGATCCAATGCCTAGGGAACTCCCTTGGTGAAAGGGAGAGATTTGTGCAATCCCTTCGGTATTGCAACCCCTTTTTTGCGTGATGCACAATCGTGGCCTATTGCACGAAACAATCAAAGCATCACACAACAAAATCCCCTTTATCGGACTGAAGAGGATCATTTAGCCCATCAGTAGCTTTAACAAATCATTTCTCAATTCTTCAATTTCGGGGTTCACTTTTTTATGAGCTGAATTTAGATAAGTTCCTGATGTGATACACTGTATGGAAGTCCCTATGACTTGCCAGACTCTAACTTGTTATTAATTGTTATGAATAGCTAATTTTCCGCTCGGCCGGAAGTCTCTCCGCGTGTAACGGATTGGATGCGACAACGGCAACCGTCTCGACAACAGCAGAAGCGTTCTCTTTGCGCCGCATAAATCGAAAAAGAAATTCCAGATTTTTTATTTTGGTAAAGAGAGGGAACTCCAGATGTCCAGAGCTGTGGTGTGTTGTAAAAATATAGTTTGTTAGATCTGTCTACCTACTGGTTTTTTTATGAGCAATGTCCGAGACAACTCACAAGGCACGGTAGTAAAGCAATTTTGATAACCTAATAAAAATTTTATTGTGACCGACGTCGTTACGGATAGCGTAGCGCTACCCCATCCCTGGATTGTTGTCGATGCGTCCAATCCACTTCCGGACCCTGGACTTTCGTATCTAAGTCGCGCTCTCTCTTTCTCTCCCTCTCTCGTTCTTGTGAAGGGATTAAAAAGGTCTAACTGGTGGCTGAAAGAAGAAGGGCCATAAAACGCATAGCCAATGTTCCCCCTAAGTTTCAATATCTTCTAAGACTTCCCTCTGGCAGTACAAGGAATCTGATCCAGTTAACACTTCCAGCCTGCACAGGAAGAGAGAGAAGAATAAGGAGGATCCTTGCCGCGGGTACTTGATCCTCGCACCCGTACACAAAAAAACAGCACGGCAGTATATTAGTTACACGATAATTGGCATTGAATCCAGAGATTCGGAGGGATTTAGCGTTCACACTCGCTCGGTACATAGGGCATACACTGGTGGCGATAGGGATGCGAGGACCCTACCTCTTGTAGTTGGGTTATTCGGTTGGACTGCATGGAGTGTATCCGCTCCACTCATTCGCTTTAAACATCGCTTGACTGTTTGAGGTTAGGCGAAACCCTCGTGACCGTTTGGACGCAATTATCTTCGCATTCAATGTCAATCATACGTAACGGATCACGGCAGGGAATGCACTCGACGACGTTTTAATGTGTGTGTGCGTGTGTGTGCGTGTGCGTGTTTCTCAGTGCATAAATGCATGCATGAGGTCGCACGATCGAGTACACAATGAAAAGGGGACGGGGTTTGAATGCGGAAAATGGCGTCCACCGAAATCAGAGCGAATGGTGACAAATTGTCGTCCATTACCAGGACCTCAACGGTAGGGAATTTGCATATCCTGCTTGGAAAATCATATCCCGACTGGAAGATAAAATGGTTGCGCTAGAGAAGGTAAGAAAAGAAAGAGTTTTAAAACTAATAAATTATTTCTTCGCACATAATAAAATGTATCAGATAAAATTAGAGCACTTTCTATGGAAATGATGCACTTAGTTTGGGCACAACTTCTGCCGGCTCCGATTAGCATAAGTGGCACAAAAAAGCCGCACACTCTGTCCCCGTTTTCGCTTGCACCTTTTGTTTTCTCTATTTCTGCTGGGCAAAACATTCATGCGAACGAATATCTTTTACACGCTCGTGGTGCACTTGCAGCAGTAGAGCACACCATCCAGAAGTCTAGAAAGTCTAGGGTGTGAATACATTAGCTGTCAGAGTTTACGAAAAAATGAAGCTTTATAGCTCCGCCACCAGTTTCTGCCAAATGAAATGAAAAATCAAAAGAAAAACCTCCCTCCGGGCAAGGTTATGCGCGCTATATCGTGTTTCCCGTAGCCCAATTTTCTGCCGGGAGCGGGAACTCCGCAGTCCGTTAATCGCGTTTCTCAAAAGGCAAACTAATCTGCTCCGATTACGAGCACCATCATCAGCAGCACAGCTCATGGCAGGCGTTCTATTTAATTTCGAGAGCAAACCAAGCTGACCCCGAACCGTCGGCATTATGTCGCATTTTCAATTCATCATCGGTGGAACAGAGTCTTCGGTGCTGCTAGCGGGACTGGTTTGCACTAATTACTTCTTCGAATTGAGTTCGTTTACTCAAGATCCGAGCTTGCCACAGTAACGGACCGGAGTAATAAGACACCCCGAAATAAGTTGGGAGAAAACATCAAACAAATGCATTTGAAACTAGTGACACATTTAATAGTGTACCGATAGGCTCTTAAAGTTGGGCTGTTAAATGATCGCTTCCGGGGGAGAGACACGAGAGACTCCACTGCAAATTGATTGTTGATCTTGTGCCATTACACTGTCATCAGCAGTGCATCATTCACGATCGCCGTATTCGGGGGAGCGTATTTATTTTTCTCGATCTATTAATGTCACCCCGATTAATATCATCAGCCTCTACTTTGTGTGCGAGTGTATGAGCGGACATCATCTGCGGCCATAATGGTTGACTAAATAATGCTTGGCCTCTAATGCGACCTGTGGACGACCACCAGTGTGTAGAGTCCAGTCCTCAGTCATTTGACGTGTAGCTACGATATCATCTTCCCATCTGCCGAACAATCTTTGGGCGTAGTAGTAGAGCAGCCGTACAGTGGGTACGCAACTTTTACTTTGCGGCCTAACAAAACCACACACACAGCCACACGCACGCGCCGAATGCGACCTAACCTAACTTGTGCTGTTGGATAGAATCTCAACCCAAGATAGTGTGTTGGATCGTCGTCATCGTTGCTTGTACTTCACACAGACGCACAGCACGGAAAGGCGAGAAGAAGACGGCCACTTAATTGGTGCAATTATGCTGAGAAAGCCAACGCGCCACCAGAGCTCACGATCGTCGTACGGGCGGGCAATTCGTGAACTCGTCGTTGTCTCTGTTTCATTCTCATATGTTCGTTTGTTCTTGTGCCCTGACGTTCCCTGACGCCTCGACGGAAGGGTGGCAACAGTTGTTGGAACCTTGGATGGAAGGTTATCGTTACGCATCGCAATGCTAGAAATGGCATCGGTTTTTGTGTTTTTAAACTTGGCGAGCCTTGTTGGAGGGCGTCATCACATCCCGTTACACACGTTCTTTCTCTGCCCACGAATCGATCGACGATCACGAACCATTGTTTGCGTTTGTTTGTTCTGCTACAATTCTTAAACTGTCTATTTCGGTAACAACCTGTAGTGTTCGCCCTCCGCTTTTCTCAGCAGGCAACAGAAAAATTCAATTTACAGCAAACAATTACACGAAATGACACACTCATGACACGTCAAGCTAGTTTAGGTAACGCTTCCAGTGTCACCCGGTGTCGGCGGGCGTGGCAGGACGCATCATGAGCACATTATGGGGCAATAAAGTTAAATTTAAAAGATTTCTTCCTTCCAACGTCACGGTGATAAATTTGAACCTAACCTCTGTGCTCCGAAATTGGAAGAAGTTGATTGACGAATCGATCCGTTGCTTAGGAAGGAGATATGCTACACAACACCACGGTACATGGTTTGTAGCTTGTTGTGGTAGAATTTATTGGACCCTTCATCTCGTGCAATAATTGGCACCAGGCAAGGGCAGAAGCGAATGTGATGTCAGACGAAGAGCAAAACAAGGCTTGGTTGGATATAGAATTCGCCTATGCACGCAGCACACACAATGAGCCCTTTCCATCATGGGTTGCGCCATGTATAGAGTGTGCATCACAACACATTCTCGTGCTCTTTTTCTCCTTCAGTTCTGCTTCAAAACAATGAGAAAAATGGGGGGGTGCTTTTTCACCCACCAACAACCGACACAACATCCAGCAGCACCACAATCGTGTGCAGCCTCTCATCATGAGGAGCTAGAAATCGAAGCCGTAACGCCGTAACGACGACCCAATCGGTTAGAAGTCATCGACCTGACACGGTGTGTCCCGGACCCCCGGGAGAACGTTGCAGGCCAGCGCAGCTAGTAGTAGCAGAAGGTACGAGGCTGGAAGAGAATCTCCCGCGCTCAACGGTGATTTGATTGCATCCGATCCAAGCAACCGTTCCACACACACAGCGTCGACGTAATCTATTGAACCGCAACAGCACAGGCCGGTGATTGGGATAAACTGGATATCAACGCGATCTTTTTCCGATCGTAGACAGCAGGCGCAGTAGTAGAATGGGAGACCACAAATACCGTTGTTACTCGGAGCCGTGAAACCGCAAAAAAAGCCCGGGAAGCTAATCGATTGAATTATAATCCACACTTCGATCCGAGTGAAGCGATTGTGAGGCTGGAACGAATCTCCTCCTCAGCTACGCTTCACGGACAAAGGAGTGTGCTGCTTGCTGATGGTTGATGATCGCGATCATCATAGCGGAGGATGCCTCTCGAAAGGAGGCCCTTAAGGGCAGTAGGTGCTCCAAGTTATCACTGTAGGAGCTCTTCGTCGATTCTAATTTGCATCTTGTGCAGCGTAATAATTGCAGGGAAATGATGATGATGATGTTGCTGATCGAGTAAAAAAGGGCAACCATTCAACCGTTATCGGTATCTGGGCGCGTTACACTCGAAAGGCTAATTTCTTGGATGTTTGGAGCGCTCGTTGCGTCACGCAAAGACTGACGCTGTTAGAGAAATTCTTCTGAACAAAATTCTTTGTTCGGGCGATTGTGCGCCACCACGCCACTCTTCAAGGTTGGGAAGATAGGCAGGGCGCGTTGAAAAACTATTTTTGGACAACTACTTCAAACTGCCTCACAATTACATCCTGTACATTAGACACTCCGATAAAACGGCGCCGAGAGTTCTCTTGGGCTGCGTTTACTGAACCTGTCCGCGCGGAAGGACAGTTTGGTGAAGACAAAGAGCCCGAAAACCGGTCACCTAATCAAGGTAAAAGCCGGCAACCACGAGACAACCACCTTTTCGTCGTAATCATCGTTTAATGAGCCGCTCCTCCCGAAAACCTTGATGACCCCACCATTACAAGAGGGAGTTCCGATTCCGATTTCTAACAGACGGGAAGTTTGTATCCCAGGCTAGCGAAGGGTGGCCTTTCAAATTAACGTCTATTTATCTAACGCCCCCTCTCTTGTCGTGTTCTTTTACTGGAAAAAGATTCTTTTACTTAGCGTGAAGAAGGCTACGAATATTCTCGTCTTCCCCGTATGTTTACAATCGAGAACGCAGTGTGGGAAGTACAATGGCGGAATGGGAAGATTGGAGACGGATGCGATCATTAATCACCGAAAGGGAGGAGAAAATAAGGCGAAAAAAGGGACTTATTCTTGTGCCTCCTACACATGAGTTCTGACCTGGGGATATGGCATATCCTCGCATGAAGGTTGAGAGGAGGTGTTAGAACAATCTGTAGAAGCTCCAACGTTTACATCTATTCCTAACTATCGATCAGAATTTATGGATACATCATGACAAAACAGTTCTTGTCTGCCTGCGTCAAGGATCGTCCCGAAGACAATTTGTTCAAAGATGGATACTCGTTTCCTCAGTACGTAACTTGGAGTGAAATGGCGCGAACTGTTGCGTTTGGTACGAGTCTTGCAGCAGAGTACTGTTTCTGTACTGTCTGAACTTTCCTGCACTCCAGAACCATTGTCAGGCTCGAATGCATAGGTGCGCGAGCCCGCGTTTTTCCTTAAACCTGAATGAAGCAAACCGGTTCTGCATTGTGCAACTTCTGCTCCGATGAGGGTCAAGCGCAGGGGGAGCATGCGAGTAGCCACCAACACAACGATCGCAAGACGTGATCACCAATACAAGTTGCGTGTGGAGGAAACCCTGGCCACAGGCGGAGTGTGCATGGAGATGAAGAAATCGAGAAAAATCAAACACAAAAGCCTCCTCAGTTGCAGCAGCATTAGGGAAGGGAACTTGATTTGTTACACCGCTGAAGTTAGAACGAGGACAACGAGACCAACTAGGTCCAGGAAAGCGACCAGCGCAACCAGTTTCTTTGTAAAGGTGGTACCCTTAGGGGGGAAGTCTTGTACCGCGTGTGTGTTTGGAGGAATAAAAGGTGAAAGTTAAAATATTTATATACGCACTATAAACCCCCCCACACTCCCTCCCCACAGAAGAACCTCCAGCGGGACTCCACGTTGAGAGGCTCATTTCCATACATGCCCTAAGCGGCGGTAGCATACTGATGGCAGGCGTGTCGTGTTTGACCCTGTAAAGACTCCACCGTTGCCGTTGCCTTCGTCTAAGGGTGTTGCGTTTTGCTACACATTTGTCTACCGGGTTTGGTTGGCAGTAATAAATAATATCACGGCCCCCGGGTTAAACGAAGTATGGAAGCTGGAACGGAATCTTGGAGGCATAGTTTTACGACGGATTAGTCCGTTTCTTTTTTTTTTTTTGGGTGGACTCCGTGTGAAATTGGTATTTTGATTTTGGAAAGGTCTGCTTAGAGTCTTTAGAGTGTCATAATATAGCGAGAAAGCGGAGGAACGAGGTAGAATTATGTATCGTAACAGTTCGTATCCCGAAAAACGATCTTGGTATTCATAGTGCCAACTGGCACTCGGCAGGGAAGTGTTAATTTTGTCTCCACACTCGAAGAACTCATGCTGGTCGACATGCGGCTTGAGAGCATTTTTTCTGAAGACGCTAACACACCTGGGGGTGTGTAAATTGATTAGACCGAACGGGATCGACCATAAATATCAATCCAATTCGGGTCCGACACGTGTATGGTGATATCGAGAAGCGTCTGAGAGCATAAGATTCAGTCACAAAAATTATGATTTTTCAAGATCTTCTATATTAATCTAGGAAATATAAAAAATATAAACATTTAATTAAGATAAAGTATCACAATATTTTCCAAAGAATATTCAAGAGGGTGCTCCTCAATTTTCCTCAATTCGAGATTCAATTTTCACCGAAATTTCCACCTATTTTCTTTTCTCGGTACTTTGCATAATTCATAGCACCGATCGAAACCGGTGCACCATTTTTACAACCCCGTACGTACGACAGCCACCCTACTGTTGGTGGTCTTTACAATGCGCCATGGATGTCTGTCTCCCTTATCGTTTTCGTTCGTTGCGGAAATTAGAAACATATTTACTTTCGCCTTTTGCGTCCGCTCCGAAAGGCACAAAAGCGTTATGCGGCCTCGCTACCTTCTATTTTGGGTTTGCAAAAAACGCTTCTGCATAATTGCAGCGAAAACATCGATCCAGCGGAACGAATGTATTCAAAATTTCGCGCACGCTCTCACTCTCCACCAGGGTTTATGGTTGAAAAAGAAATGGGAAGTTTTCCTGTTCTCGCATCTGGCAAATGGAAAAAAGGGCTTTGTGGATGGTAAGTTCGAAAGTGGTGCGAGACTCGGTACGACTCTGGTCTCTGTTACTCTGTTAGGGCCCCGATGGGGATCTATTGTAAACTACAAAACTGGTGCAATGAGTGGAGCACCCTTTGGGAGACTGTTACCAACCAATGCGTGACATCAACTGGAACGAATTCAATTAGCATTCCTACCGAGACGGAAGTTAGAACGAGGACAACGAGACCAACTAGGTCCAGGAAAGCGACCAGCGCAACCAGTTTCTTTGTAAAGGTGGTACCCTTAGGGGGGAAGTCTTGTACCGCGTGTGTGTTTGGAGGAATAAAAGGTGAAAGTTAAAATATTTATATACGCACTATAAACCCCCCCACACTCCCTCCCCACAGAAGAACCTCCAGCGGGACTCCACGTTGAGAGGCTCATTTCCATACATGCCCTAAGCGGCGGTAGCATACTGATGGCAGGCGTGTCGTGTTTGACCCTGTAAAGACTCCACCGTTGCCGTTGCCTTCGTCTAAGGGTGTTGCGTTTTGCTACACATTTGTCTACCGGGTTTGGTTGGCAGTAATAAATAATATCACGGCCCCCGGGTTAAACGAAGTATGGAAGCTGGAACGGAATCTTGGAGGCATAGTTTTACGACGGATTAGTCCGTTTCTTTTTTTTTTTTTGGGTGGACTCCGTGTGAAATTGGTATTTTGATTTTGGAAAGGTCTGCTTAGAGTCTTTAGAGTGTCATAATATAGCGAGAAAGCGGAGGAACGAGGTAGAATTATGTATCGTAACAGTTCGTATCCCGAAAAACGATCTTGGTATTCATAGTGCCAACTGGCACTCGGCAGGGAAGTGTTAATTTTGTCTCCACACTCGAAGAACTCATGCTGGTCGACATGCGGCTTGAGAGCATTTTTTCTGAAGACGCTAACACACCTGGGGGTGTGTAAATTGATTAGACCGAACGGGATCGACCATAAATATCAATCCAATTCGGGTCCGACACGTGTATGGTGATATCGAGAAGCGTCTGAGAGCATAAGATTCAGTCACAAAAATTATGATTTTTCAAGATCTTCTATATTAATCTAGGAAATATAAAAAATATAAACATTTAATTAAGATAAAGTATCACAATATTTTCCAAAGAATATTCAAGAGGGTGCTCCTCAATTTTCCTCAATTCGAGATTCAATTTTCACCGAAATTTCCACCTATTTTCTTTTCTCGGTACTTTGCATAATTCATAGCACCTATCGAAACCGGTGCACCATTTTTACAACCCCGTACGTACGACAGCCACCCTACTGTTGGTGGTCTCTACCATGCGCCATGGATGTCTGTCTCCCTTATCGTTTTCGTTCGTTGCGGAAATTAGAAACATATTTACTTTCGCCTTTTGTCCGCTCCGAAAGGCACAAAAGCGTTATGCGGCCTCGCTACCTTCTATTTTGGGTTTGCAAAAAACGCTTCTGCATAATTGCAGCGAAAACATCGATCCAGCGCAACGAATGTATTCAAAATTTCGCGCACGCTCTCACTCTCCACCAGGGTTTATGGTTGAAAAAGAAATGGGAAGTTTTCCTGTTCTCGCATCTGGCAAATGGAAAAAAGGGCTTTGTGGATGGTAAGTTCGAAAGTGGTGCGAGACTCGGTACGACTCTGGTCTCTGTTACTCTGTTAGGGCCCCGATGGGGATCTATTGTAAACTACAAAACTGGTGCAATGAGTGGAGCACCCTTTGGGAGACTGTTACCAACCAATGCGTGACATCAACTGGAACGAATTCAATTAGCATTCCTACCGAGACGCGGAACACGCGGAATGTCGGACTAGAAATACTTTTCTCGCCTCCGTTTGGCTCTTTAGCAGTGCGCGCCCGCCCGCACGCCACACGAAGATTCGCTAAGAATCCAATAAACTTCTAGACACCAGGTCGGGCCACCGCGCCCAGGCCCCAGGGTGTCTCAATTCTGGTGCGGTTTCGTTGGTGTCATCGTTCGTCATGCTTCGTGTGGTGCATTGTCGGCGGGAAGCAGCGTGCTATCACCACCATCAATCCAATATGATTCAATTCATCAAGATGCGATTGCTGACCGTCGCTCTAGCTCAAGATGACCTAAACAGACAGACCGCGCCGTTGGTTGA
>KZ061938.1:0-19906 GCA_002091835.1 Anopheles maculatus | reverse complement strand
GAAGTTAGAACGAGGACAACGAGACCAACTAGGTCCAGGAAAGCGACCAGCGCAACCAGTTTCTTTGTAAAGGTGGTACCCTTAGGGGGGAAGTCTTGTACCGCGTGTGTGTTTGGAGGAATAAAAGGTGAAAGTTAAAATATTTATATACGCACTATAAACCCCCACACACTCCCTCCCCACAGAAGAACCTCCAGCGGGACTCCACGTTGAGAGGCTCATTTCCATACATGCCCTAAGCGGCGGTAGCATACTGATGGCAGGCGTGTCGTGTTTGACCCTGTAAAGACTCCACCGTTGCCGTTGCCTTCGTCTAAGGGTGTTGCGTTTTGCTACACATTTGTCTACCGGGTTTGGTTGGCAGTAATAAATAATATCACGGCCCCCGGGTTAAACGAAGTATGGAAGCTGGAACGGAATCTTGGAGGCATAGTTTTACGACGGATTAGTCCGTTTCTTTTTTTTTGGGTGGACTCCGTGTGAAATTGGTATTTTGATTTTGGAAAGGTCTGCTTAGAGTCTTTAGAGTGTCATAATATAGCGAGAAAGCGGAGGAACGAGGTAGAATTATGTATCATAACAGTTCGTATCCCGAAAAACGATCTTGGTATTCATAGTGCCAACTGGCACTCGGCAGGGAAGTGTTAATTTTGTCTCCACACTCGAAGAACTCATGCTGGTCGACATGCGGCTTGAGAGCATTTTTTCTGAAGACGCTAACACACCTGGGGGTGTGTAAATTGATTAGACCGAACGGGATCGACCATAAATATCAATCCAATTCGGGTCCGACACGTGTATGGTGATATCGAGAAGCGTCTGAGAGCATAAGATTCAGTCACAAAAATTATGATTTTTCAAGATTTTCTGTTTAAGCTACGAATGTAAAACATATAAACGTTTAATTAAGATAAAGTATCACAACATTTTCCAAAGAATATTCAAGAGGGTGCTCCTCAATTCTCCTCAATTCGAGATTCAATTTTCACCGAAATTTCCACCTATTTTCTTTTCTCGGTACTTTGCATAATTCATAGCACCGATCGAAACCGGTGCACCATTTTTACAACCCCGTACGTACGACAGCCACCCTACTGTTGGTGGTCTTTACAATGCGCCATGGATGTCTGTCTCCCTTATCGTTTTCGTTCGTTGCGGAAATTAGAAACATATTTACTTTCGCCTTTTGCGTCCGCTCCGAAAGGCACAAAAGCGTTATGCGGCCTCGCTACCTTCTATTTTGGGTTTGCAAAAAACGCTTCTGCATAATTGCAGCGAAAACATCGATCCAGCGGAACGAATGTATTCAAAATTTCGCGCACGCTCTCACTCTCCGCCAGGGTTTATGGTTGAAGAAGAAATGGGAAGTTTTCCTATTCTCGCATCTGGCAAATGGAAAAAAGGGCTTTGTGGATGGTAAGTTCGAAAGTGGTGCGAGACTCGGTACGACTCTGGTCTCTGTTACTCTGTTAGGGCCCCGATGGGGATCTATTGTAAACTACAAAACTGGTGCAATGAGTGGAGCACCCTTTGGGAGACTGTTACCAACCAATGCGTGACATCAACTGGAACGAATTCAATTAGCATTCCTACCGAGACGCGGAACACGCGGAATGTCGGACTAGAAATACTTTTCTCGCCTCCGTTTGGCTCTTTAGCAGTGGTAAACTACAAAACTGGTGCAATGAGTGGAGCACCCTTTGGGAGACTGTTACCAACCAATGCGTGACATCAACTGGAACGAATTCAATTAGCATTCCTACCGAGACGCGGAACACGCGGAATGTCGGACTAGAAATACTTTTCTCGCCTCCGTTTGGCTCTTTAGCAGTGCGCGCCCGCCCGCACGCCACACGAAGATTCGCTAAGAATCCAATAAACTTCTAGACACCAGGTCGGGCCACCGCGCCCAGGCCCCAGGGTGTCTCAATTCTGGTGCGGTTTCGTTGGTGTCATCGTTCGTCATGCTTCGTGTGGTGCATTGTCGGCGGGAAGCAGCGTGCTATCACCACCATCAATCCAATATGATTCAATTCATCAAGATGCGATTGCTGACCGTCGCTCTAGCTCAAGATGACCTAAACAGACAGACCGCGCCGTTGGTTGAACGTGGGCTGAATGAATAGGGTCCAGCAATGTTGCAAAAAAACCGATGGCACATTAGCGTTGTGAAAGTGGGGTAGTACATTCTTCTAGGCGACCTTTTCGACATCCTACGACATGCAACTAGCCATGTTTTGTTATTCCTTGGAGAACAGCAGTCGGCGTGGTTCAAGAACGTGCTGAACTAGAATGTTTGGCGAAAAACCTAGTGTGTAAAACAATCCGCGAATCATTAAACATGCCCAACAAGGCTTGTAAATAGGGTTGTTTGACAAGAAAGTTTGGCCTGACTCATGTACAACAAACAGCAGAAGAAAACACATTCTCGCCCACTCGCAATAAGCGTTCGGGTCTACTTGAGGCTACTTTTCCAAGGTTGTACGAAACAGTACTTGCTCCACTTGGTGCATTCGGGGGCTGTGTGTCTCGCGGCACAGGAAATGCAGGTGTCTTCCGCTGCAATCAAACATTTCATTGTTCTACTCTGTTTCTTCTGTTAGCAGCAAGCTAGAAAGAAAGAAAATCGCTGCGTTCCTCTTGGTAAAGTTGTTGGTCAGAGATTAAAACCTTCCGAAAAGGTTCCACAATTGGTGACCATTTGAGCATGGTGGCGAGCTCCGTGGGATCAATAATTTTGGATGCCCTCTCTACAGCGAACTCTCATTAACAAACGTGGATTCTACCCTTTGGTAATGTTGTGGGCTGAACCATCTTGCCAGGTTCAAGTTGAGAGAACGTTAAGTAAGACAAACACGCACGAAGAATAGAACTTTCGTCCAAAACACCTTCCATGCGTGCTTGCTGTTTTCGCACAACAGATTCATTAGCCCAAAGAGCGAAGCTAAACAACGAGATTGAGAGGGACCGACGGACCAACCATCCGTCAATTGTGTATAATAGCTGCTGCTGGCTGGCTGGCAAGTGGAACTCCGGCACACACGAAACATGCTGGAAGACGAAAAGGCCAACAACGGAGAAACAACAAAATATGGTAGAGAAAATAAAATAAACACACACTAACGCACGCATGTACACTGCGAGCTGGTTTGGCCATGCATGAGTTGATTTCGGTGAGAACCAGCCGAAATCGATCTAACGTCTCAGAGCCATTTTTATGCTGCATGAACTGCTGGTGTAGCTCGGCGGTTTTAGAGATAACCTCGACCTCTGGACGGAAGAAAACACAAAACCACCTGTGTGCAGCCGGGGTTAGGACTGTTCCTCAGGGTTGCAAATTGAACTTCCGCTGCAGTGTGGCCGAAAAGAAGAGTCACCTTCGCTTTCAAACACGTCGCCGGCCAGTCATGGGAGAGTACTTTGAAAAGGGTGGCTATTTGTAGCTATTTCGGGGGAGCTAAAGTGTGTTTCTAATAACCTTTGGGTGGGTTTTCGCTGTGAAACATGAAGCTACCGTAAGAAACAGCGCCTCGTGAGAATGTTCATTTGGCTAATTACCATACATTGAACATTAATTTCATGACGTGCGGTGAAGGTGAGTCATCTCATCGCTGAAGCAAATGCCTAAAACAGAAGTTGCGTAATTTATATTACACAGTCATAATTTGGGGCGTTAAAAGTTGCTTTTTTACAACTAAACCACGCTTACTCATCAATCTCGACATTTGATTGCGTATCGTATTGTTTGTCGTACTGCATTCTAGATTTAATCACGCGCGCTACTTCTGATAGATGCTGACGGAGGTAGAGCGGACTGGTATAAGTCATCTCGAACATCTCCCACACAACCACACACCCATACTCACACAGTCGCGACACGCTACTAAACGATCGCGATCACGCTGCACAGTGTGATCGATCCGTTTTCTCGCCAACCATGATTCACTGCGCAATGTGCATATTTCGCTTACCTGTCGGCAGAATGGCGTTGTTCTCACGGCGCCAGGTAATCTGTGGCACCGGGTATCCGGAAGCGTAGCATTCCATCTGGGCCGGTTGTCCCTCGGACACCACCAGCGATTGGGTGGAGTTGTCGGAGATAATCGGTGGTCGGCGAACGTTCAGTGCGACTTCGGCCGAGATTTTGTTCGTCACCGACAGTACCACCTGACACTGGTAAATGCCCGCGTCCGTTTCCTGGATGTCCTTTATCTGGAGCGTGTAGGTCGTGGAGGACAGATCGTACCGCAGCGAGAAGCGCGAATCTTTCAGCACTAGCGAACTGCCCGTGGACAGAAACACCACGTCCGAGCGGTCATTGCTGCTCTTTACCCAGTGCACGGAGTAGTCGCTGGCGTACAGGACCGCACAGTCCAGCTCGACCGTACCACCAATATCCTTGATCTGCTCCTGCGTGATGTAGGAGATGGTTGGCGTGCGCTGTCCACTGGCGGGACCGATCAGTCCACCGATCGCGAGCAGCAGCACGCCCATCCCAAGCATCGTCGACAGGTTGCTGCTGTTGGTGAACATCGCCGAGTTGCTTCTTGGCTTTCGCATACTGTGTGTTTGTGTGTGTGTGAGCGTGTACGCGTTAAGTAATGATGGATTGCCTGCTATAACACACCCCGAAAGCACACGCGCTGTGCGTGAAATGGGGGCAAGATGGACGGAATGGATGATCGTACGGGCGGCAGAAAGAAGGGAACGAATATACACGAATATTGAACACGTCACCCGTGCTAGATGTTCTTACGGAATGAAGAAAATCACACTTTTCAACCGATTGCACAATTCACGGTAGTCACTAGCAGGTATTACGCACAGGTAAACGTGAAAGCTTGCGAGCAGACACCACCGGAACGCTTTGTTTTAAAAGTTAAAGCTGAAACGCGCACCACACCCCAAACCGAAGACGACGACGGGACGCTACGAAACGGACGTGCTTACACAGTAACGGCGAACACAGGTATGCATGCAACTCTCTGTTTCTTCTCACACACAGGCAATGTCGGGCAGGTCTTTCGCTGTACGCGCGCGTTGAACGCTCTCTGAAACGCGTTTGAAACAGCGGCGGTTTAACACTGATCGAAGCTGCAAAAGCTCTCTTTCGATTGCACGCACAAACACTACTGTACTAACGGGCACCGCGCACACACAACCGCACGGGACAACGGGAACGCATTGAATGAAGCTTCGTGCTTGGAAGATCCATTTTTGAATTCCCCATACGCACTAACGGCACATCGTGGTGTGCGCAAGTGAGCGATAGAGCGAGAGAGAGAGAGAGAAGGATAGATGCGGTAATGGGATGGTACGAGCGTGCGCTATGAGAGAGGGAAAAAGATGGCAAAAAGCAAGCGCCGGTTGATGGAGAAAGAAGTGTTTGTGTTTAAATGTGGCTCGTTGCTAAGGTGATCGCGGGTGGTTCGGTGTGGTTGCACTTGCTTCAGGTACACCTCAAGCAATTTGTGCCTTGGTAATAATTTTCAAGCAAAGCATAAATGCATGTTTACACAGAAGGTGGTGAACATAACCACAAGACGATGGTGAAAAGACGATATTTTGGAACTAAGCATAATTCTAGATTTTTTATGGAAAGTATGAAATTCCCATTGTAATGTACAGCACACCCGGTATGGGTTCAAATCTCAATGATATCCGCACTCAAAAAACTTTTTGTGTAAAACAGTATAGAGGGAAAACAAAAAAAACATTTACGAATATCCTGCTCTTTTTTTAACAAAAAATTTATCATAATTCACGCAAAAAAATCTGAAATGATCCAATAATTAAGCAAAGTGTAACCACTGTCGAACAAGCTGATTTGAGATCGCCAATCACATTTGACGTTTCCAATGAATGTAAACAAACAGATTTGCTATCGAACGAAAATACGCAGCACCGCTGTTCTGCTCATTCCCTCGAATATTTAAATTTAATCCATCGGAAGTGCTTGTCTTGCAGATTTTGGAACAGCGACATAAGAAATCACTACTCAATCAATCCGTTTACTGTGTTTAGTGAAACACCAGCGCCAGAAATACTGTTGCAAAACGAATCGCCATGCAGTTCTAAATGTCAACGCGCACGTACTGCTTCTCTTTGTTGTGTTTCTTTCCCTTTCCGGCTGATACTGGGAGAATGTTTGTTTGACCTGTAGAACGCATTCACTGAAGGGGCAGAGGATTAGTCATCAGTAGCGTTGTTGGAATCCAAAAGCTGATTACCGACCTGTGACCATATTTTAATCATCTAACAAAATGTCGTTCCGAAGGCGACTAATCGATTCCGAAAGCGATGAAGAAAACATCCACGAAGAAAGAGTGATTCATCGGCCAAGTCGGCGAAATGTAGGAACATCCTAGTCCCGATCGGTCCCTTTTTCAATCTCGAAACTAATAGAAACGTGTATGTGTGTGTTGTTCTTCTTTGTTTCAGGAAGCAACAGACTTCAATATACCCACCACGAACGCAGCGGACGCGGATCCTGCGTTTAACTTAGATAGCCGATCGAAGGAAACTTCCCAGTATGAGGTATGCGCTAGACTTAAGGCTGACGCAAGAAGCTGCATTTTGCATGCAGCGCGTGCGATATCTGGTACTGCAATTAGTTCCAAGACACACTACCGAGTGTCTTATCATTATTAGTTAGAATTAAGTAGCCCTGCTAAGAAAGCGCTGCACCGCATATCATCTGCTATCCCTGGGAACCCCGACGGGTTCGGGTGGGTTACGAAAGGGGAGCGGTCTTATTAGGGAAACGTCTGTACGCATCCAAGCGATAGACATTGACGCGTGCACATGCTTGTAGCGAGATAACGAAGCTTCCTTCTGCGAGAAAGTTTCCCACTTTGAACCACAGAAGTGAAGTAAAGGTGGCACAATGAAGCAGCACACTTACAACGATTCTACAGAGGTGCTTTGTGGGCGCACCCCATTTAGCAATCAAGTTTTAACCAATATTGTTTCTTTCTTCTTCCCAGAGTTTGGATTACGATGTGTGCGAGAACGTACTCTGGCGCCGAGAACAAACGAAGATCAAACCAAAGTTCACCGTACGGAAGGATTTCTCCCGCTGGGTCATTTCGCTACAGATCGGTGTCTGTACAGCGCTCGTTGCTTGCTGCATCAACATAGTGATCGAAGAGGTTTCACGTCTCAAGTACGCATTCCTGAAGCACCAGGTCGACGAGAATGTGCTGCGAGGCGATCTGAGCATTCCCTACCTGTACTGGTCCCTGCTAAATCTCGTCCCGGTAGTTATCGGGGCCACGCTGGTCGCTTACGTTGAACCCGTTGCTGCTGGCAGTGGCATACCGCAGGTGAAATGCTACCTGAACGGTGTAAAAGTACCACGAATCGTACGCATCAAAACGCTAGCGGTGAAAGCCGTCGGTGTGGCGACGTCCGTGATCGGTGGCCTAGCCGGTGGAAAGGAAGGACCGATGATACACAGCGGTGCCGTTATTGCGGCCGGTATTTCACAAGGCAAAAGCACCACCTTCCGGCGTGATTTGAAGATCCTGCAGCACTTCCGGGACGATCACGAGAAGCGAGACTTTGTGGTGGGCGGTGCTGCGGCGGGCGTGGCGGCCGCTTTCGGTGCACCGATCGGCGGGATTCTATTCTCGCTCGAAGAGGCAGCCAGCTTCTGGAACCAGAGCCTTATCTGGCGAACGTTTTTCGCATCGATCATTAGCTCGTTTACGCTCAACCTTATCCTGTCGGCATACCATGGACTGAGCAGCTTCCATTACCGTGGTTTGTTCAATCTGGGCGAATTTGCACCACTACCGTTCGAGTACTTTGAGCTGCCGATCTTTATGCTGATGGGTGTGCTTGGAGGTTGTTCTGGTGCTCTTTGGAACGCGGTCAACAGCCGGATAAACATGTTCCGGGCGCACGCTATAAAGCCACGGTGGGCTAAAGTGTTGGAGGCAGCGTTCGTTGCAGTGTTGGGCGCTACGTTTGCCTGTCTGATGGCGTATACGATCAATGACTGTCGACCGTTGGGACGCGACCCGACGGAACATCCGGTGCAGCTGTTCTGTCAGGACAACGAGTATAATGCTGCTGCGGCACTGTGGTTCCAAACGCCCGAAGCAACGGTGAAAGCACTCTTCCACGATCCACCCGGTTCGCACAAGATCCTTACGTTGGCGGCGTTTGTGCTGATCTACTATCCGCTGTCGTGTGTAACGTACGGGCTGAGCGTATCGCTTGGCATTTTCATACCAACGCTACTGATCGGAGCCGCCTGGGGGCGTTTACTCGCGTCCTTTACGGTTCTCGCTTTTCCCGCCTCGAGTGTAAGAGTGTTCGCTTGTTTTTTGTACGATAGCCATGGAATAATAATCCCCTTCTTTCACAATTGCAGGCCTTTGTATCTCCCGGGAAGTACGCTCTGATTGGAGCAGCCGCCCAGCTAGGTGGCGTTGTTCGAATGACGCTTAGTTTGAGCGTCATCTTGCTCGAAACAACGGGAAACATTGGCTTTATTCTACCGATCATACTAACACTGATGACGGCGAAATGGAGCGGAGATTACTTCAACGAGGGTATCTACGACATCCAGATCCGTACATCGCGCGTTCCCATGCTTCCGTGGCACGTAGAACCAGAGTATCAAAATCTTTCGGCCCGTCACATTATGGCCCGACCGGTCGTGTGCGTACGGCTGGAAGAGAAGGTCCAATACCTGATGGACATACTGAAAAACACGTCCCACAATGGATTCCCCGTGGTGGAGGATGGCGATGATGTGAGCTTCAGCATTGAATGTTAAATTATCTGCAAAATAGCTGTCTAACTCTGTACAATTTCGGATTTTGCAGGGGTCGCGCGTTAATGGGCGAGTTATCGGATTGATTCTTCGCTCCCAGCTGGTGGTGATACTGAAGCACAGCTACTACCAAGAATCGAGCAGCTTCTGGGAGTCAACCGTCAGTATTGAAGCGTTCCGTGATGCGTACCCTCGTTATCCGGCCGTTGAGGTAAAGCACTCTCCCTCGCATATCTCTTCTCGTCGAACCTATGCTCAAACTTTTCTCCGGAACATGTGTCTCCTTAGGATCTACATGTGAACGCACATAAAAGGAGCGGCAAATTCTCCGTAAACATGGAAATGTTTATGAACCCTTCGCCGTACAGCGTGGAGGAAGGCACATCGGTACCACGCATCTTCCAACTGTTCCGGGCCCTTGGTTTGCGCCATCTCATCGTTGTGTCGTCGGAGAATCGTGTGCGGGGCATAATTACGCGCAAAGATTTCCTGAAACATCATTAAATGCTGTTTCTCTCTCTCTCTACGTAATCGGTGTAACATGCCAAAATGAGCATTTGTGATGCTATCTTTGTTTTTATTCGATGGTACAATGTGCCAACGGATGATGGATTCGTTAGAATAGTGTACTTTTACTTTTACGACAAATGTAGTGTAGTATGAGATGAAAAAAAGGAACAATTCTCAAAAGCACGTACGTAAAGTGGAATGATATTGAGTTGGGGGTCTGAGTGCCTTCAATATAACTGAACTGAGCAGGCCCAATTGTAGGCGAGCAGGCTGTTGTTGTTGTTTACATGAAATCACATTTTAAATCATGATAATAATATACACAAAATACGATTAGAAAACAAAACACCATCAAATTGTTTGTCATTATGGTTCTACTGATGAAAGTACCCATCGGCTGGCAATACGCGATCACGCACACGCACCCAAAGCTGTTCACCGATCAACATCGTTATCGTGAGAAAGTATCCCCAGCCAAGCGTAACCAAAGCGGGCCAAACATCAACAATCGACACGGGAATGAAGCTGCTGCCACCGACGCAGCGTGGCTTCTTGGTGTACAGCAGCGTATTTTCCCGACCCTGTATGCCAAACTCGCGCAACTTAAACAGATTAATACGCACCGGTTCCCGGAACGAGCTGTTCTTCTGCACTGCATAGTACGGTTCGATTACCTTCAGATATTCCACCTCCTGTAGGCCACATTTTTCTTCCTCCTGAAACGTTTCGCTTATTAGCTTGTAGCAGACACCTTTTTCGACGTGAAACGCGTAATGGCCTTGCCGTATGAGCTCCACACCCTGCGCTAGGGGGAGAAAATTTTCCGTCCCATCCTTATTTCGCATCTTGCGTTCGTACAGAGCTTTCCGGATGGGTTCTGTTTCGTGCTGTGAAAGATATTGAAGGAAGAATTTACTGGACACACTGAACTTTGTGTCCAAAGTTTGCGTAAACATACCCGAAAGTAGTATTGATTGTAGACCGTATCTTCTGCACCGGTTTTTAATCTGGACGCCAACAAATCTTCCAGCGTTTGTATTTTTGTCGAGGGCGATTGAATCAGTGCGACAATGTTGGCCGAATAGCTGGCGTACAGGAACATCAGCACCACCAGACATAGCAGTATGAGACAGCGCGATGGTGCCGTTTTCGGTTCAATAAAAGATCCCTGCTGGCAGGTTGTACCGAATACGTTCAGCAGCGTATCGGAAAACCCGGTTACGGTGTTGGTATTGTTGTCCGCACCGGAGCTTACATTGTACCGACGCTCGGTACGCAACACCACCAGCAGCAACAGCCCGGACAGCAGAATGAAGCTTACCGTACAGTACCAGACGTACTGATCGAACGGCAGTACAAACACATTATCGGTAAAGGACAATTTGGGTGCCCGAAATACAAAGCTAGCCCGTGTTGACGCTGTCATCGAAAGGAAATCTACCGCCATGATGCGATCCTGAGTGAAAAACATGGACGTTCCGCCTAGATCGGCCAGATCGCTTTGCAGCTCGCCGATCATCCCGTTGTAGCGATCGCTTTGCGGGTCTCGATATCCCCAGGTGTCTACGATGCTGAACCTTACCGTTGCGTTTAGTGCGTATGCGACGGATTTCGTGAGCAGATAATTCACACGAGAGATCGTATCAATATGCTTATCGCTGGGGGAGAAAACAAAATACAAACAATAGCATTACAGGATATTTTCTTCCGTCCCATTCCTAACCATACTCACTGAAGATCGTCCAGATGGTTGAGCGTTTCATTGTGCAGAATGACGAGCGAGGCACGTAGTTGAAACTGTTGAAAGTTTTGTCTTCTTACTGAAGTTACCGGTGGCCGTAGAGTGGATGACTTCACGCGGACTCCTGAATGTGGCTCCCAAACACCAAACGTTTCGTATACCGGCTTTTGAGTGTTTCCCGTAGACAGTCGATACTGTTGCCGCACCAAATGGCGTCCCGTCGTGCGGTCAGCGCAGTAATAAAACAGCTCATTGCTAATCAGCAGCGGAAGTCGATCGAGCAGTGGATATTCCGTACAGCTTTTCCAACCGTTAATGGTTCCTTCTTCGAGCGTGCTTTGTAGCACAACCCAACGGACACGGTAGTAGAGCAATTGATGAGCACTTTCTAGCAGAAGGTTAGTCCCGGGACAGGATAGATCGACTACGATTACGATTTGATGCTGGTTACGATCGTGCCAGGGAAGATGACGCTTGTCAACTGCTGCAAATCGAATAAAACGGGTGGTACTATTGCCGGCACGGTCCTTAGTTTCGCCAACAGTTTGCCACAGGGCATAGCGAACGGTAGGTGACCAACAGGTAAGCACTAGTAACTGTCGAGAGCGGTCCAGATGCACTAGAAGATCTCGTACTGCTGCTACACGCCGGTCGAGCTTAGTAGGCGATGGAGGAATGTTTTGTGACATTCCATTTGCAGCGTGTACTATGATCAAGAAACATAACCATAGCGGAAATAGTTGAAGAATCCGTGCCATGGTCATGACTAGAACTCTCGAGGACTGCGACACTATTGAAGATGCTCGCCCGGTAAGGAACTGATTTTTATGGACGATTTAAAAGAAGTAATTCTCAAGTTACGACTTTCCATTCTTGCAGGATATAATTTTGATGATTGCTTGCTTGAATCACCATTAGGCATTAAAGGATGTCGCCGACTTTGGGGCTGTGAGAAAAGAACCAGCTGTGTAGTGGGTTGTTTGTTTAAGTATACTCCAGAATTCTACACTCGATAATAAGCACCCACCAAGTCGTGTTCGATGCCTTATTAATGAAATTTGAAATTTGGGTAATATCGGAATCTCAACGTGCAAAATAGTAGGGCAGCACCCTACTATCCCTACATAATTGCACTCCGAAATCCCCGTTGTGTGGGTCAAGTGCTGCTGGGTTGTGCACCCACCATTTGATGTACCACCATACTACTCAAGCGGCTACGTGCATGAGCTATCAATCCATCAACCGTAACCGATGACCTAAAGAGACAGCCGTAAGACGAGAGACGGAAAAACCTTCATTAGACGTTTCTCACCGACTTGACTCATTGCACAAACATGCAATCTTGTGGTGAGGTTTCACTGCGCTAATCATACGGTAGCATGACAGCGTTATCTCCTTGCACCTATGTATATACGCAGTTCGAACTGGGACTCTCTTCTGATGCTTCTCGTTGGAAAAGGATGGTTTTGAGCATAACATTTGCATCAATCTCTTCTGCAAGAGAACATGTTCTTTTGGCGACAGAAATAAAGATGATTTGTGTGAGCCGTTTCGCAACAAACTTTGCTCGCCACCAAGTCACGGAGTACGCAATGACTTACGCCCGGGGTTGCAGCATTGTTCTCGTCGTTCTGTCTATAATCCCCGATAATTACCAGCGAGCATTTTCATTTACCCCCGGCGTGGAACGACCTTTCCATTCCGCTTCCATTGGAGGCGAATGCAAGATGCGCCTCTCCCATCAAACTCACACACGATGCGTTCTAATCACAATAAATCTTACCTCCCGCAGCTCGGGGCGGATTAGTTGTGCGCAGGTAGTGGATGTGAGTGTATCTTCCGTGAAGTAGTTCCGAGCTGCGGTTCCGAAATCCGTTTGTTTAAGCCTAACCTATCCAACCATGGAGCAATTGGCGACAGTGTTTGGATTCGTAGTATTTTGTGGACTGCACACGGCGGTTACGGGTCAAGCCACAATCGTTGGCCGGCTTACAGATGATGTGGAATTTATCGATCCAACGGTTGGACTAGGACCGGGTGGCACCGCCAGTGGGATTCCGCTAGGACCGCGAGGATTCCGTGGTTTTGAAATTTTACCCAGGGTAAGTTACGAAACTAAATTTGATCTTTCGCGTAAAATGGCGATCTGAGAGCAAGTGACTAATATACCAAAGGCATGTCACACTAGCCTTCAAGGTTTGCCATCACAAAAAGGATTGAAGACTTTATCTTCAGTGATTATCAGCTCCAAACTTGAGCAAAGATTTTAGTTGCGGATCGTGAGGCACTCTTTTCTCTTGTATAAGCCCACCGAGAATCTTGTACGACCGTAAAATACACTAGAAGCTGATGAGCAAAAAGCCAAGAGTCTGGGATGACTTTTCCTTTCGAACCTTGGGCCTAAGGATCAGAGCATCTATTCAAATAGAGCAGAAGATAATATTGACAATATTAAGGTATCCATACCACTTTGAATCCGCTGAATTGTTTTTGTGAATTTAAAGCTAGCATCGTGTAGCTTAAATTGGTGAGCAAATCTTACTTTGCTCCCCAAACGGCCGTGTGTGTGTGCGTTTTATTTCACTCTCGGTTAAAGCAATTACTCCGGTAAACAACCTACAAACATGCCACCACAATCACCGTGTGTAAATCGATGTACAGATTCACTATCCGCACTCAGTGCATGCGTGTGGGGGCATCTACGCACATGCGTTGCGTGAGAACTTTCGCATGAAGATGACGGCCACTAGATGCAAATATCCATAACCGTTTTCGTAGCACTTTAGCACGTGTTTTTTTTTGTAATTAATTCTTGATGCTCATTGATGCCCACACAACATTCCATTCCATGCCTGACTCACCTCTACCTATTACTCCATTGTTTCCGTTTCTGTTTGTTGTTTGTTTTTTTTTACCTTCGCTTACCTTCGCCGCTAGCCGGAACCATCGTGGAAGGCGGGCGCAACACTGGTTGCGGACAATCCGGAGCAGCAGATCATGGGAACGATTTCCTTCCGCCAGTGGGCTCCGGGTCACGTCCAGACGGCCATCAATGTTACCGGCCTGCCGGTGGGGAAGCACGCAGTCCACGTACACGCGTTCGGTGATATGCGCGAGGGCTGCAAATCGACTGGGC
Organism: Anopheles maculatus; assembly: GCA_002091835.1. Taxonomy (NCBI): domain Eukaryota; kingdom Metazoa; phylum Arthropoda; class Insecta; order Diptera; family Culicidae; genus Anopheles; species Anopheles maculatus. Next base: position 5,734 of record KZ061938.1, on the reverse strand, counting down.
CACACTTTCGCAGCAGCATCGTAAGTACAGTCAAGGAAACGTTCCACTGGTTTGGCGGTTGCGAGATATCTGGATGTGAGTGTGACTACTATTGACCTTCCACAGATTGGCAACATCGAGGTAAAGGAGGACGGTAATGCGATGATCGATTTCCACAGCCCGTACATTAATCTGTTCGGGTTTGCTGGCATCGTTGGCCGCTCGATCGTGATACACGAGAAACCGTCCGAAGTCTACCGGTTTCCGGACCTTTCCATCAACAATCCGATTTCGTTCCAGGGCGAGGAGGATACGGTCGGTGCGCGGATTGCGTGTGGGCTTATAACGATTCTCGACAATGTCGCGCCTTAGAGCAGTACCGTTAATCAATAAATCAAGCGAGTAATATACGTTTTTTTTCATTAATTTTAGAAGGAAATGAGTTCTTTCTAACCATAAAAAATACCATACAAAATACGGCACACAATTGGGACAATGGAAGCGATAGAAGCCGTCGGACTAAGAATTAATTTGATATCCGTCGCGAGCAACTGCAGTAGCGACAGCTTGGTGTACATCGATACTTGAGCATCTTCAGCGGGTATCGATTTATGGAACAAGGATGGCACCCAGACACGTAGAGAATCGTAGACGTGTCTTTTCCTGCAGAGGTGTGGACCTAGCATTAAATCCAGCTGAGATAGCATATGTCTATCAAGGCGACCTGGTTGGACAGATGGGACCGATTGTACCATAGCCGGCGGTTCGATTATGTCTTCTGTTGAATCGGGTAAGGTTCCCTCCGGTTCGGATAAGAGCATGGTCGTGTCTGGTGTGGTTTCATCCTCCAGGCTGGGTTGCTCATCTGAGCTGTCTGACTAAAAAGTTAATAGAAAACGGAAAAACCCCCGTTAACAACCGATACAAGCTGTCGTTCTGTATCGATCTATAAACCATTTTGCTTGCTAACGTACAATCAAAATCGTGGACGCGCGATTGAATATTACAGTTGTGAAAGAATCTGTGTCGCTCGACGTGCTGACCCTTAGCTGTATTTAGAAAGAAAAGTGCAAGAAGAAACGTTTTGCGTGGCAGAATTTGTAAACAGAACAAAATAAGGCCGTCAGCTGTAATTAAAACTATTAAACACTCACTTTTTCGTTCCGCCCTTCATCCTCTTGTTCGGAGTTGGACGATTCAAATACACTCTGCAAGTACACATAAGCAAAACAAAAGATGTATTATTGTTGTGGCCATTTTTCATAACGTTCCGGTTTCATCGTACTTACATCCGGGATGTAACAACAAGCCTGTGGAACCTTAGTCGAAGGCGGTGGTGCACGTTGCTGCTCAATAGGCTGAAAACATGTTTTTATTGCACAAAATATTAAATAAGTACAGTGAGTACATCAGTTTTAATGAAAGGTATGGCGTTAAATATGAACATCTTACTCACCATTTCATTCCGCGTTTCTTCATCATTTGATTCATCATTTTCTGAGTCCGACGATTCAAATACGCTCTGGAAGTATTAACGTAAACAAACAAAAAAATGTGTAGTGTATTGCAATGGATTGTTTCCTAGTCTTTTAAAGGCTTACATCAGGTATATAACAGCAGGTCTGTGGAACCTCATTCGATGCAGGTGCATTCTGATGCTTAATGAGATAAAAAAAAATAGTTTTGATTGCCAAAAAGTTTAAATTAATCTACCTTCTGCAGAATATATCACGAAGAGGCAAAACATTTTTACTAAGCAATCACTCACTCACCATTTCCATCCGCATTTCTTCATCATTTTCCGAATCCGAGTCCGACGATTCGAATACATTCTGGAAGTAACGAAACGTCAACGAAACAAATGTGTGATGTAGCGCAATTGCTTGTTTGCTACTCTTTATAAGACGCCTTCGTACTTACATCCGGTACATAACTGCAAGTCTGTGGAACCTCATTCGATGGTGGTGCATGCTGTTGCTCAACAGTCTGAAATAAAAATTGAATAGATTTTAACCTTTACTGACACCGATTCGGGGTTGTTTCTGATGTTACCCTTGGAGATTTGGTGTTCCCATCTGCGACCATTTCGTTGTCATCAGATTCATGGGTGTTTGCATCTGCCTGGAAATTGTATCTGTTGCGATTAAATCGTCATATTTTTTGAATGACCTATCCGATATTACCTCGCTATGCATTAATTCCAATTGCTGTAGCACTTCATTAAAAACCGTTGATTCCATGCTTAATAGACGTGACGGCGATACTGCGGTTGGTATCGCAGCGGTACAGTCCTGGTTAATGAATATAAAGAAAACAAGGATTAAATTTCCAACGGTTTGTCATTCACAGCCCACATCACACTAACCTCTATTCGCACGCGAACATCATCCAACATGATCGCCGACGATGACATGGACGGTTCCGCTGTTGCTTCATCATTGTCGTCTGCTGCTGTTACTGGTCGGTGTTCCGCCTCCTTTTGTAGGTAACCCGGCAGCATAGCGATCCACGAACCAATAAGCGTTCTTACCATAATACGACTCCTAACACCCGCTGGCTTCAGTAGAAATTGTTGCCATCGAGCCGCTAACTCGTACACGGGATCCTTAACATTTATCCACACTTTATTCGGCATTCCCGGCGTACTATAGCGCTTGAATATTTTCACCACTTCCTCGTCGTATCGTGGATCTAGAGCGTGCTTAAGGAGCAGCTTGTTTCGGGCTACGATCGCCGGAGCCTTTTGCACTTGATCGTTTCTCTCGAAAAGGACCCGGAACTTGTAAACTGTCTCTAGGAACGGGTATTGCAGACGATCAATTGTTTGCTGGTCCGTCAGGTACGTCTTCAGGTAGCACACTATCCGATACCGGTAATGAGTTCGCAACTGGTTCCAGGGAATGTTCACATTGGTCTCCCACTGTGTGAATCAAAAACGAATATCATTACAAACTGGACAACTATAAACATGTCGTCTAGTGATTATACCAGCACATCTTAGTTCTAACCAGTTTTGTTGCATGTTTGGTACCGCTTTTTAACGCTGTAGCACCGGCAAACATTGAAACGGCACCACAGATTGTTTACTGCCTATTTTCCGCCAAAAGAACGCAATCAACTGTCATCGGAGAAGTGACAGCGTTGTTTGTTTAGATTGTCCATTTTGAAACAACCGTTAAATAGTCCTTTTTCTAGGAATAGTTTCATTGAATTCGATGTTTGGAATCATCATTGTGCAATTTTTCGGATTCAAATGATACAAAAACAAAAAGGTTTGTTTTCACAGTATTACGATTTTATTTCTCCACTGTTGCCATTTGTTGTTATACACATTCGAACATTCGTGACACGCAAAAAGCAAATTACATTACAAAATATATATATATTATTATGTGTTTTCGCATCTTGGAGCCACCACACCGCGCCATCGTTTTGCGGATCGAAAAATTGTATTCCCATTTTTTGGTTTTTGTTTCATTTTCGAGTAAATTTTCGCTACAATTGCTACGCTTAATGCACGTCGCTCCTGCTGCTGTTTTTGCGTGCAGGAGACACCACCTCCCTCATATAATCTCATCTGCTAAAGTTGTTTAATCGTACAAAGTTGAATGAAGTTAACGTTTTCTTTCGGGGAAGAAAATGCTTAAGGTACTTTTCTGAACATCGGAGACAAACTATACGTTGTTTAGCGATCTCTTTACTATATATGTGTGTGTGTATATATATGTATATTATTTCAAATAAGAAAAAAACATTGTTCGATAGAGAAGAGTGTGTTTGTGTGTTACGATTTTGTGTAGTTTTTTTTTATACGCAAAAATGCATTTCTCGCACAGTTGCAGCAGCATAAGCCTATCTCTTCTTGTTTGCTAGAATATAGAATTTACCAGATTTCACATCTAGGCCAAGTCAATGGATGGACAATGGTTTAGCATTGGTTTTTTTTTTGTCGTTTTTTTAAGGTTTTTCAACGCTCTTCAGTTACAACGCGTTTGTGGTTTGCAAAGGAAACTCTCCTACGCTTTCCTGCATTTGACTACGTTAGGACATTAATTGTTCGTTCGCTGGTAATGTTGTTTTTTTTCTCGAATTTAATTCTTGTGATAGTGATCAGCAACAGAATACATTGAGTAAGACCTACTAAGGCTTCTCCCGCGCAGGACATCGAAACGTACCGATCTTTCGATCATCCATCAAACAAATTATGAATGATTTACATGAAACTATGGCATGTATGGCAAGTGCACCATTCGTTCGATTTGTGGTATTTGTGCAAAATATTGGTTGTGGCAGTGACTAGATAAAGTGGTTCTGAGAAGTGATAAAAAAACAACAATGTTACCCATACCGTTTGTACGGTCCTGATCTTCTAACCTCCTGCACACATGCTGCGCGTGAATTCTACTCATTATTAATTCTAACACTGGGTTGGCATTTGTTGGAGGATTTCTGAATCCCTATGGAAAAAAAACACAAAATATAACAATCGTAATTCTTATAATACCCTTCACCTTTGAAAAATTAAAATAACATAACCAACTTAAACTTGTAAAATGGTATAACATATACACAGAGCTTTGCACGTAAACGGAAATCGAATTGTTTCGAAAATACATATATACCGAAACTAAATAAAACACCGCACATCCGCACATTTGAGTATACCCAGCAGCACATCGAGTTTTGTGTTAAATATCAGCAAACGATTAAATACACAGAATACAAACATTAACAACATCCTCGTGTTTCCGCGAACTGTCTCTTCTCTTTCTATGGCTTCTGCCATATATACGGGTTCTTGGTTTCGTCGCAGATGTTCCCTTCGTCGCGGGAGGGGATGTGATTTTGTGTGAGAGTGTCCTTCTTCTCCGCGTTATGCAAAAAGTGTGAAAGTGGAACACAGCAGAATGCTAGCACCCTTGCTCTGTCCCTTGTTTAATCGTAATCTTTCTCGTTCGATCTCACTTAACCAGCGTGTACGGACTAGAAAAATAAGATGATGGGGGGTTTTTTATCATTAGGGAAGTTTAAGAATAAACACAACAAAACGGTGTATTGATAACGTAAGGTATTTTTAAGTATAAAAAGCATTTTAAGATCAATGGTAGCATAGCAGTAGCAGCATAGAACGAATTTCGATGATCGTGTGTGGCTGTGGCTGTGTGTGTGTGAAGGTAGGGTTTATTGATTAGAGAGTTCGTGCGTGTAAGTGTGTATGTTTTCCGATTGAAAATAGAGTCTTGCATAATTTATCTTCGACTTCGACAGTTGGAATAAAATAAATAATGTCCTGCCAAATTTGGTACCACACTTAACGAATAAAGAAGTTAAACACTATTGCTGCAACAGAAAGATATTATTACTAACCTATAGAGTAATTCGAAAAAGAAACTGAAACTAATTTTCAACTATAAGAACTAACGCTACTGGCGAAACATATCTACTGTCTTAGAGGAACTCACTCGATTCAATGACTTCAATGAAAAACGACCAGCACCGCAAGACGATAAACGATATCCGTCTTCAGAGACTTCACGGGCGATTGTTAAAATGAGTTTCTTTTTCTTAATTGTGTTGTGCTTGTTTGTTTCGTTTGAACGATTACTCTATTGTAGTGTTGTCAATATTCGGTGGAAGAATGTTATTGGATAGCAAATGTTCACGAAGTTGCGTTTGATCACGCATAATAGGAATAAAACATAAAAACAAACCACAAACTCAATATAAACTAACATCTAGTACATGTACAAAAAGG
>KZ061937.1:256527-266928 GCA_002091835.1 Anopheles maculatus | reverse complement strand
AGGAATGCCAGCTAAGGTATTTTTTGCATCGTAAGAAAGGTTTTGTCTGGCAAATCCGACCGCTGTAATGGTAGGCATCTGTACGGGTGCGTTGGATTACAGCACTGGAAGTTCGGTCAGATTTCGGTTCCTAGGAGGTACCGTCTTAGCACTGTACTTGTACATAGATTAAGCGAATTGGTGATGAATGGCTTGCCGATTTTTACAATCTACTAACTCGTGGGTAGGTGGGAAGAGATTCCACCTTTCTGCACACTAATATTTCGTTCTATGTCATATAACGTAACCTGTTCCAAAGAATGCAACCAAATGCTTACGTTAATCCGGTGGCCATATTAATTGCAAAGTTTGAAAGTTAAAATATCGATAGCTGAACAAGCCAGAGGGGATTTATGTACTTGGTCCTTTTTTTCCCACCGATACTTGCAATCTTTTTTCCTCCTGTTAAGTTTGATCTTCTGCTATTTATTTCTTAATTTATTCAGTTTTATAACAACCATTTTGCTAGTCGCTTTTCATTTTAAGGTTTTTATTTACCTTGGCGTGCAGCGGAGAAAACGGGAAAGCCCCCTTTCCCCGATTGATTAGGGGAAAAGGGTCGTTTGTTCTCGTCATCTTAGTGTCTACGTTTGATACAACGTTTCTCGGTGTGTTTGAATGAATGTATGATGGGATGTTCCACAAATGATGAATGTACTGTGAGCCCCATATTAGGTTTAAGATAGGGCTAACAATAACGCTGAAGAAGTTCATTATTTAACGATGCGAACTGTCCATATCTTCTGTCAGTCAGCTACATTTTATCAGACTTAGCGTGTAGGTTATGATCAGTGCCATGGGAAAACACACAAACACGAGCATTACATCAATTCTTTACCGACACTCTAGTTCTTAATGCGAATGAAGCTAACGGTATTATAAGAGTCAGGAGTGAATTATTAACTCAAACTATTTGCCATGTTACTTTAGTTTGCTGTGTGCGGGGAGCGAAACAGCGTTCGTTTGCTTCCTTAGCTGGCCGGCGTAATTTGAACTTTCTTAACCTTAACAATGTTTCACTTTTACTAAGAAACTTGTAGCTCAACCACTATGAGTTTTTTTTCGCGAAACATGAGTGTGTCAACGATGCCGTGAGTGAGGGATCGGAAGTAGTGCTTTCGCTCACGTGTGTCCCCCGTTCATGATCACGGAACGGTACTACTTTATCCGTGTGGTTCGTGTTTTTGTGAGGAAGTTGGCATATACGAATGGAATTTAAAAGCTAAGACTATAGATGTATAAATGCTTGAATGCGTACTATGGTAAGAAAGGGAACCGACTATTTTAGGAACAAACAAAATGGGAAACCAAATCGAACTCAAACAAAAACCAACCAAAAAACGTCTTACTTTTATGTTTGAACAACTTTTTCACTGCATTCGGCACTGAAACTGATTCGAAAACTTTAGATGAGGAATAAATTAAGAATGGGACCTCGTACCATATAAAAAAAAACATTACCTTGTTTTAATGGATAACGTGAAAACGGTAAATTTCTCAACTATTGATCGCGTTGAATGATAAAACAGACAACAGTTTTTTTTTACAGGAACCCATTGAAAGGGGAAAAGAAATGTACCTTATTTATTTGCGCCTTTTGCCTTACTTAATATATTTATCCATAAACTTTTTGTGAAAATCTGACCGTAAGGAATCATTCACGAACTGGTTCGCCTTCTTTTCCGGCTCGGAACGGGCACAATTTTTAAACACCACATCGTCATCCCAACGGCGTTTCACCTTCATTTCGGCTTTGGCGGTGGAGGCATAGTTTAGCAGCGGATTTCCCGACAATATATTTTCCATCCGGATGCGTTCCTCTTCCTGCTGCTTGCTTCGTTCCTTTTTCGCTGTTTCGGCCGCTCGTTCTTGCTTGATTTTGTTCAACTCGGCCAACAGTGCAGCAGTATCATCCTCATCCGAATCCGTGTCCGAGTTTTCGCTATCGACCGGATCGTCTGCGTCTAGATTTTGTGGCGCTTCCAGCTTCTGTCGTTTGGTGCTGCCGCTCACACTGCCCGAACCTTGTTGCTCCAAAGCGCGGCGTGCCGTCGGTACAGCCGATCCTTTGCCCTGCTTGTTATCGCGCTCCCGTTTCTCCAGCTCCTCGCGGAAGTCCCGGTTGCGTAGCTCTTCGCTGGTGCTTTGGCCTTGGTCGCGGTACTTGAGCTTCGTGTGGCCTGGCAGATCGCGACTGCTGTACTGTTTGGAAAGGGCGCTCAGATCCTTCTCGCCACGGCCACTACCACCGCGTGCGGGATCGAATGTTGGACGTGCAGCGGTCGTCATGGTCGGTGGTTTAGTAAATTCCTTTTTATCACAAAACTATTTCCAGGACGCTTTATTTTTGTGCTTTTTACCCTACGAAAAATGGGATGCGCTTTGTTTTGGACGGATGACAGCACGAGGGTGGTCTTTGTTTTCTTTTTTTCTTTTTGACAAACGTCATTCTAACTGTCAAAATAGGGGTAGAAAATTTTCATTTGAATTGAGTCAACAAAAACCGTTGGAATGGGGTAATGCAAGATGCAATACCATTTTCATGTAATGTGATGCATTTGTTTTCCGAGATTAAAGCTATTAAATAATATAAAACGAATGTGAACTATGGGTTTTTTATGTTTTAGTTAAATTTAAAACCATAGTTTGAGTGTTTTGTAGAGGCAATATCAAGGCAAGATTTAGAGGATACTGGTGCCAAAATGAGTGCCTAGATAAGTTTTGATTTGAAAATATCTTGCTACGCCAGGTTTATTATACATTTCGGTGCATGTTAAATAATCATTGTTAGTTAAGCATATGCATGTATTAATGAAGGGCGAACGACAAGTTTTGAATTGATTCCTATAGTATATATCTTATATAATCTCTATAATATTCCATATTTAGCATAGCATGAATTGCTATATATCATATAAGAGGGACGGGAAAAGAACCAAAACCACAATCGAGCTTCGAGACGAGTTAAAAATCTCAAAGGAAAAACACACTTGTAGTACATTTCTATCACTTTCATGACATATTGCAGTACATATGTCATTCTCTCCCAATCCCCATTTCCATTTCTGACTCACTCAATACGGTTCTACCGAGGAAACAGTTCTTGTAATGTATTACACAGAACATTGAATAGCAAAAGGGACTCACAGGATGTTTGTAGCTCATTTATAATCTATAAGTTTTCTTCTGTTTTCGGGGTAGAGATACAACAACCAAATGCGAATCGGTCGTCACTTAGCTGACTTAATGTGCGCCACGCAGCACGCGACACGTTTTACCAACTTCAACTAGCATTCGATGACTGTCGGCGCCACATTGTCGCGAACGTTGCGTATTTTATGTGCGCGAACGTTTTGCGTGCAGAAACTTATCCGATTGATAAGAGCGCAAGAGAGCTTGTAAAATATGGAACTATTACACCGTTCGGAGTAGTGTTCAAGTAGTTGAAGAATATATTGGAGATCGATTTGTTTGGTGTATCTGGTGCCATCTTGTCAACAGACACCATCGGCCAAGACCAACACCAATAGCACCTGAAATCTCGACATCTCGCCGAGTGAGTGGGCGAAGTAAAAACATATTGCTGATGGGAGGTCATCGTTCACAAACGGCGACCACAGTTTTCGAAGCACCTGTGATAAGATAATCGAGAGAAAACACACGATACCATTTCTTGGTGCTTCGTTTATTTTTCTACGCTCTTGTTATCGGATGCAGCTATGTGTGTGTGTGTGTATGGAGGTAAAGGTTTTTCGATATTGAACGAAACTGATAAGCTTTCTTTTTATGGCGAAAGGGCAATAGTTTTCTTTAGGGACCAGTTGCAATTGTGATTCTCCACCTTCTGGACATCTTGAACTAAGACACACGGGTAGCGTAGTGTAAGCGCTGTGATGCTTTCATTGCAGCAAGCTTGATCTTTGACAACGATAACAGTGAAACGCTCATAAATATCCAAACGTCAACGGTCAGAGGTGGTAATACCGACCGGTGGTCAGATTCAGGATATCGCCAAAAGCCCTAACCCAGCTAACATCGATGTCGATCATCTTCGGTACGGAAATGAATGCAATTTATTTGCTGTCGCTTGGTTTGATTTATTTCTGCAAACCCGTTACTAGCCTCGGTAGGTAGGCAAGCGTCGATTGTCTTCGCAGCGTGCCACGTTCATGTTGCCATGTTGCTCCATGTTGACGCACCACCGATGCGAACACAATTGTGGGTGGGGGTGTTTACGCTCGTTCACAACCGTGGTGTAATTCAATTTTTGCAGAAGAACCAAACACAACGTTAGCCCCGGTAGAAAATTACAAAACCAATCCGTACTGCTTCCGGTTTACGTGGATGGGCCCGAAATACAACAAGGACACGCCGTACAAAAATCTAAGCTGCGACAACATCCTGAAGAAGGCGAAAGGTATCCCGTGCTTTCACCCGTTGGTCATAACGAGTGAGTATGCTCAGCCCGCTCAGCAAGAAACGGCTGTCCTGTGCAGTTTTGTTGTTTTTTTGTTGATTTAAAGGGGTTTTTTCCGTGTGCTACTTGCTAGACAACACTAACGTACCGGACACCAACTACATGTGGGAAGAGTATAAGGATAAACCGTCCCAAATTGCCTGCCGGCTAGTACGTGGCGAGGTGTGCGCCCGGTACTCTTACCGCTACAATGGTGCTAGTAAGTGTCGCTACTTTGTTGCAGTGCTTTGAAGAGCCTGTGTGGATGCCACCAGGCACTGCGTCACAGCTTCGTGCCTAACCTTGTCTAATGGTGCATTTGTGTGTGTGTGTTTGTGTGCGTGTGTGTCTGTTGTGTGCGGGTGAAAATTTCTTTCGCAGTCGAAAACATAACGTACATGTGTGCGAAACTCAACGTGGACAATGAATCATCTACCTCGTCCAGCTGCTTCAAGGAGGACCGGCAGGGACGGGAGATTGAGGTGTGCGTATGCGAATCGGCCGCCGGTCGTACGCCCTGCAACCGATCGGCGATCGTACTGGCGGATAGTGCTCCTGTTGCTCCGATGATGTTGGCGCTGGCCATGATTCAGTTGTTGCTAATAAAGTGTTTACAGATGCGGTAGTTGTTAGCAGAAAGTTTGCTTGTGTTGTGTGTTTTGTTTTTCATTTGGCTTCGTCAGGTTATGTGTAACGTTTGGTCGCCATGTTTGAAACAAAACAAGTGCGTGCTAACGCATTCAGCTATCGCGCTTTGTAGAGTGTAGCAATGTTTAAATCAGTGCAAGTGATTGTGTGATAGTGATAGTGACAGTGATAGTGTGGTCTATATTGTTCGATACAGACGCAATGTCATACAATGATAACAAGTGGCGAATTGGGTACCATAAAAGGGGACACAAGTTTCATAAGAAAACTTATTAAATAGTAAATTATTTTCTTTGAATTCTAGTTTTCATGTGGCAGGATCTTGGATCCAATCCCACTCGGACTGTTCCTTCGTAATGAGAACTAACTATTCAACTACGTGCCATCAGTTAGTCTACCCTAGACAGGTCGTAAAGCCTACAAGAGAGGGATATTCTTATCACAGATAGCAGTATTATGCCTCAATATCAATTACCTGTCATGGACATCATATCATTAGTTTAAAACCCGTTCTGTGAATGAAGATTGAGTTGGTCAAGTTTTGATATATTTGATTGCATCGAAGTTCTGATAACTTTCAAATGATCGATACATCCCACTGGCCATCAAGTATGATGCAAATAGGCAATACATGTGACAGTATCGATTCCCTGACCAGTGCCTACTAGCGAGAAGATGAACTCATCCTAACCTCACAAAAGCTATGATCCCCAGAAAGCGCACACACCAGGGATATGAATATCTTCCTCGCTTTACGGGAGTCGGGATGCAGGTGGAAGTTACCGGTGTCGGAGTCAAACCACGGACCACGGATGGACAGTTCGAGCGTGAAAAAGGCACATCACACATTTTCCGCTGACATTAGCAAATTAATGACCGGTTCGGTTTTGGCTGGTGCCATGAGCTATGCAGCACGTACGCAGCATGAAGGAGTCCCGTTTTTCATCGCATGGAAATGGAGCTTTGTTCGAAAGGCTCGTCGAGGACGGACACAAGTTCCAAACCGCAACGCGGATGTAGGACACACCGAGGGACAGACTGAGTGTGTGTGTGCGAGTCCTGGGAAGTAGCAGGATTTGCCTGCCTGTCCGCTGCCGAATCACATTGCTTATGATGTGCATGTGACGTCTGTGTAAAGGTTTCATCATTTTTGCCGAGTTTGCAGAAACATCGTGGTTTTCGTAGCGTGGTCAGGACATCTCAGCCCGGGTTCGGCCCTCCAGCAACAGAATCGTAGTAGTTTGATGATTTGAAAGTGAGGCAGCCGTCTGGTTCGAGAAAGCGAGAAAGTTTCGCCACACCAAAAAAGGGCGACAGAGCATTACCCGGCATCGCTGGAACCTTGTCGCACGGTGTGTCCGGGGAAGGGCAGACCGGTGAAGGTGTTTGTGATACGAAACCTCCCCCCCCCGGAGGCTTTGGAATTCTCACTGGTTCGAGAAAGCGAGAAAGTTTCGCCACACCAAAAAAGGGCGACAGAGCATTACCCGGCATCGCTGGAACCTTGTCGCACGGTGTGTCCGGGGAAGGGCAGACCGGTGAAGGTGTTTGTGATACGAAACCTCCCCCCCCCGGGAGGCTTTGGAATTCTCATTTCATATGCGGCAGTGTTATTTGATACGAGCGTTTGGCATTATTGAATTTTCCATTTTCTCTACCGCCACCGGCGGGATGCCATTGACATTTCGGCAACTCGGCTGTCACCCTGGTTTCGGTGCACCGGCACACACCGTTTATGCAAATTACGTAAAACGCATTTGCGCGTGCATTCTTCCCGCATTGCTTACGTGGTGGGAACACATTTTCAATAAACACACCGCCATCGTACTTTGGCGTGGAATAAATGTATGATTTTCTGTAGCTTCGTACGCCAGCACGCACGTACATTCCGGAAATCGGTGCATTCTTTCCGGCTGTGCCCGAGACACACGTGTGTTTGTGTGCTGCTACTGGCCGATCCAATTAGCGATTGACGCACCGCGCCGTTCTGTGTGACGGTTTATAGGGGCAAGATTTTTCGTACACAACAACCGTAACTGTCGTACAAGTCGCCGTTTTTCGCCGAGCTTTTCAAAATGCTTCCAATAAAAGTACAGTGGATTGTACATAGAAAAAACGCAAGATGGATGTTTTGGAAGTCCACAGAACGCCATTAAGCGGTTGCCTTAATCTAGATCGATCGAAAGCTTGGAAGAAGTTCGCTCGAGAGTCCGTACCGTGGACGTGTATCAGATAAGACGCGATTTTACAGCCCACCGTGAGCAAGCACTCGAAACGCTTTATAGCCTGCGACAAAAGCGGACAGGATACTGGTGTTCGGGGCTGTGATGCCTCTATTTGTCAACACGAAAGCGGTACTTCGGGCTAGTTGGCATTCGGGCCGGTGCAACGTGTGCTGGTAGCTTATCTGGATTGATGTAGTGCAGCAGTAGGTTACTGCGTGTGTGTGTATGTGTGTCTATTGTACTGCTGAGTGTACTTAATAACCATGCCAATGTCAATTCGGCTACTGGTGGACATTTTCGTGTACTTGCCGCAATACAGTCTCTTCAACCAAGCCAGCCCATGGTGAAGCTGCAAATTGGCTCAAGTTTTCTTTCTTCGTGCTTCATAATGGTTTCGGTTTTTTAGTGCCGCTCGAAGGCGATAACATGCCTCCCGTAACATGAGCTGTCCTTGTTCGATGAGGTTCCTCCCCATTGCAGTGTCAGACAGTGGAAACAGTTTTACATGGTTTGTACATTTATATTGTCCCAGTCTAGTAAGAAAAAAGATAAAACCTTTACCTCTCTTTTTTTCTGTAGTGCTATATGGCTGTTTTTGAATCTAACCTGGATTCGCTCGAGTTCGATCGTGTACATCCAATTGTAAGAAAAATTGGAAAGGCTGTGCAGCCGGAAGGCCAGCAAAGCGAAATTTGCTACAGTAAGCGGATGCTTAAGGAGTTCCAAGTTCCGCATCCCGGTGGTCTACAACTGGTTTCCGAAAATTCCGCAAAAACCGAGTTCCTGAAGATGCATACGTAATGCCGGAAGGTTTCGAGGTAAAGGCGTAGACACGACCAGTCGGAAATGCTTTGGCAAGTAAATGCAAACATTCAAATGATGATCGTGGGGTACGTTTTTCGTATTCTTCCCCGTTCAATGTCATTTGTCGTACTGTTGTGCGCTTTAGTTTTGCAGTCGCTGCTAAAGCGCTCCGGTTGAGGAGACATCCGAGGGCCAGTTTTTGGGCAGGATATTTTTATAGCGATGCATAGCAGAGTACCACCCGAGTAAAATGCACCGACGTACGCCGTGGGACGTAACGATGTCCTTTTTGGCGTGCAATCGGCATAGTGATGACGCTGTTCCACGCCAATACTCTCGCTGGAACTCTTTCCAGACATTTTACCCGCCATTGTGCCCCAACGCACACACACACACGTTCGAATGATCTGCTCGCAACATTTCCCAGCGTGACCAAGCGCATGGCATTTGTTTTGCCCATTCCCATCACGTTCGTCACACGTGAAGAACTAACCGAATGCACAGGAGGACTCGCTTATGGAAATAGGGATCGCTCTATGGAGAATCTCCTTTTTCGGGACATCCGAATGATGAGTTGTAAGAGGACGGGGGCGAGATGTCCATTGATGTCAACCTACCCTACCACACACACACACACACAACACACCGATCGATTGGCGTGGGCAGGCAATTGAATCCCCGTTTGCAGAAGGCAAATTTGCGTCCACAGCATTGACATTCGAGAATGGCCACCCAACGCCATTGCTGTTGTGTGTGTGTGTGCGTCCGTGCTGCTGTGACACTGAACCGGGGAAGCAATGTCACAAGACGTGCGGACAGTTTGCTGAACAATTTTTCTCAATGTACCCCGGCGTGGACGTGATTTGTTGCCGGTTCGTTTCAAATGCATGATGTCAGCAGTGGTGTGTCATTTGTATCAATTTTTCTCCCATTCTACTCCCAGCGGAATCGGAACCGCACGTCAGTGGCGCTATTTCTGGCTCTGGACAGAGCAGCCCCAAAAAATCATTTATTCAAGATCACATCTTAGTAGGCGGTTTAAAGCACACAGGCTAGAAAGCTTTGGGAATGGTTGCTGTGTGGAGTGTTTTTTAAATTGAAAACTTGTAAGATATTCTATTCTGCTCTTGGAAACTTGTAGCAAAAGAGATCAGAAGAGGTTTTCCATGCATTCTTAATTAATTTTAAACGAATTAATTTAATCCAATTCTAATGATAATGGAAGCTACACGAAGCTTTTCACCTTACCAAGCTTACCTCAGGAGTGTATACGAATGTTGGAAGATTTCGTCTACAATTAATTTCTCGTCCAATCAGCGTTCCAAGACGCGAAGAACAAGATACTTACGAGAACGA
The DNA here is from genome assembly GCA_002091835.1 of Anopheles maculatus. NCBI lineage: Eukaryota > Metazoa > Arthropoda > Insecta > Diptera > Culicidae > Anopheles > Anopheles maculatus. Next base: position 257,400 of record KZ061937.1, on the reverse strand, counting down.
TATCTTTTCTCTAACTTTGCAGCTTGTGTAAGATGTAACATCACTCAAGGTAAAGTAGAAACTCATGTAAGACACGTAAGCCGAAACTTACAGCGATACATGCACAAAAGCTGAAAATGCGACGACGCTGAGCCTGCTTTCTCCAGCAATTGGATCACCAACACATGGACGCATGGAACGGCTTATCTTTTTCCCCGACCATCAACGCATCTCGACAGTAAAACCCGAACGTTATTTATCGTTTCAATTTGCTGGTTAATGGCACGGTTAAGGACACCCCTCACTCTCTCTCGTCTTCTTTTGGGACCGGGATGTCACCGAGCTCCAACGCTTCACGTGTGGCCCACGGCTTTGATGGTTGTGGAATCTCTTCCGGTTAGTTCGTAAAATTTTAATTAGCATCCGATCATAAAGTACCACCCTCCGGTGGAGAACGGAAATGCGTGCACGAGTCGGTGGCTCCTGCGGAACGTTGTTGCAATAAATTTCATCCACTTACGGATGGGACCTTAATGGTGACCCGTGTAACGCTTGGCACCTGGCAAGAAGATGGCAAATTTTCACCGTTGAATCCGTCCGTTAACGTGTGCCAGTAACAGGCGTATGAAAGACCGGTGTGGCACCGATGTTGAAGATTTTCGGACGTTAATCCTTGGTAAATATTCTTCACTATTGTGCCCGCCCGTTCGTCCGATGAAAGAAGGCATCGTAGCGAAAAAGGGTATCGCCTTGGTGGCCAGCTATGGGGTGTGTTTGATAATAGATTATCCCATAACTTGCCCTAAAACGAGCGATGGCTTAGTGTACACTTAGCATATGTTTTGTCTGCATATCGCTTGTCCGATGTGCGTTGCACTGTGCGCAACACACACT